>DWLR01000834.1:0-21652 GCA_018246295.1 Papilio alexanor hazarajatica | reverse complement strand
TGGTCTTGGGTGGGAATCGAACCCACGACCTGCGGCGCGACAGGCAAGTGTCTTGCCACTGCGCCAACCGGTCAGTCATTTATTAATCACTCTATTGTTATTTTGAAATTTTAAAGAAATTATTTTCTGAACTATTCTTTAATTAGATTTGTATGTACGTTTTTTAGCTGCTTGTTTTCATGTATTTGATTTGTGTATAAAGAGATAGAATTTCCTTTCCTATTTTCACTGAGCTTTGCAGGTCTCTAATATTATGTCAGGAAAGTAACAAAAATTTCGTCGCAACATTATATTATTTATACTGTGTTTTCTGTCTCACATAACAATCTAAATAGCAAACTCTGGTGCAGTCATGATCATCTGATTGCATCACATTAATGTTACTATGTTAGGAAGCAATTCAAGCAAGACATAGAAGAAATCTTAGGTGAAGATCTATTACCTTAATATAGTAATATATTATCCCCCTGCCTTTTTACCACTTGCGTACGGCACAGTATGTACTACTCTTCCATATATCCTTGACTACTACAGTAGATACGGCCGGCCGCCTGCCTGACGTCAACCCTCCTCGGAATATTAATATGTATCCGCACAAAATTAATTTATATATAGATGTCTTAGTTATCTTGTTTTATATTAATATCAGTTTTGTGTGTCCTTCTAGGTGTTCATCCCTCTGAAATTAATCCACACCGCTGGAAAGTCAATTCGTTCTCGCGCTACGCAGCATCGAATTAGATACTTCGAGATAATGTGACCCTTTGAACCTCTCAGGGTAATACATTCGGTTCATTGGGACGTGAACACTCGTCCCCTATCACAATAACTTCAGGTAGCCGACACCTCGTTAAGGGCTCTTGCTGGGTGTCATTGTTGAGATGGGTCCAGTCGGGCTCCGTTTCAGACGCGCCTAGCCGACGGTACGTAAATGAGCGTTGTAATTGGAAGCACCCTTTGCCCGCATTAAATTCCTTAAAACCGTCGCTCCTTTGAAAGGTACAACCTTCTATCGTTTTACATGAAAATTTATAGAATGTGGGTTAATTTTGTTTTGTATGTATATAAGGTACCGTAACTTAAAGGCATAGAGTTTTTAAACTTTAATAGGAGTAAAAATTGTGTTTTCACTTTATCAAATTTAGATAAACAAAGTGTAATTTAAAAGAGTATTCTTGTTATTATAAATGTTATCTTGAACATATGCATATGAAGCTTTAATTTTTGGATGAATTGAAAATCAAAAAAAATCTCGCATCAGTTGACTATTATTGTTAATCCAGATGGGTAAAAAAGGTTAACGAGGAAATACGAATTTTAAAAAAAATCGATATTAGTTGAGTCATGGTATTTCTTTGGCAAAAGTTACCATTGTTTATATTCTTATTTAGACACTAAAACCATCAGTATAAAACTTTGATTGATGAGGATGTACGTTCATTCATAAGATATTCAAAATAAAGGAGTCATTTGATTTTTGCATGTCTATGGAACAGTAGTCATGATGTAGTATAGTCATTTCACTCAAATTTGCAGCTATGTTCATCCTGTGAAATTTCTCTCGGCGTGTGCGGGCATTTCGTTGCATCAGAAATTTCACTCCCGTCTTTTTTTTTCTAGCGCCCCTCAAGGATTATATCTTCAAAAATATAAGAATTTATTAGTCGACAGAAAAGTAGAGAATTCTCAATTCTGACAACGTATTCGTGCAGCATTTCGTTCGCAGCAAATCCGCTTCCATTTATTGTAAGCCTTGATCGTTTTAAATGCAATTCAAGTTGAAAAATCTAGTGCATTTGTTGGAAGCTGGCGTAGTCGCGTGGCCAAGTTGCGGCGTCTGACGCGAACCGATCGCACCGCCCCGAACTAAATGTATAATGTGAACCGGTTTTTGCGCGTTACGGTTACGGTCTTCTAATGCGGCATTTGCGTGTAGGCAAGTAATATATATTTTATATCTTAATTGCCTTTATTTTATATATATTACTTGTAGCATTTGGTAGGTGCAAATTGGAAGTTTTTTTTTTTAATATAATGAACCAACAATTGCTCCCCATCACCAGATCACCATCCCCGATGTTGTGGCGATGTGATCGAAAGACAGTACGCAGTACTTTATCATTAACAATCTGATTAATTTCAGATTTATAAATATTTATAACATCTACTTAATTAGACTTATACGGTCTTATTTATATTTAATTATTATATGTTAAATACGTGGTTCACTTTACATTTTCATTAAAGTGCCCAAAATACAAACAACGCAGCCGTTGCACGCGAAATGAAAAACCATTAATTTGCAAAACAACAATCGTAAATATGAGTTTTGCGAAACATAAAATGCATTCGGCTTTCGAGTAGCGTTTCATTTTTACAAGCACTCGTGTGTACCAATCAATGCTTGTTTGACGTCCGACTTGAATGCTATCAACTCTAACTGCCGTGTATTTTATCCATTTAGTTTAATATGCGTTCTGTTCTATGTCGACGGTTTCTAAATTTTTTGGCAATAGTACACTCAAGAGACCTTTTATTTTACGAAATTCTTCACAATAAAAATCAAAAGCAGAAGTATTTTCTAAATCAATCAACAAAGAGGTAATCACTTCAAATGGATTTTAAATTTCAAGATGTATTTGCTGATTGTTTCAAACAAAATTAAATAGTGATTCCAATGATTACTATAAATTAACAGAACTCTTGAGAATTTGGTATGGAATCAACTTTAGACATTCTATATGTTACAGTGTCTATATCTATGGATTCCTTGTTAAGCTATTTATGTCACTATTTATGTAATTTCCATCCGAAGCCATTTATCGTGTGATGGGAATGCATATTGGTTTACACAAACATTATTAACTAGCATATATCTGTGACTTTGCTCGCGATTATTTGGCAGTTTTTCATTGGTTGTAGCAGGAATCCGCTAAATACTTCCTTAGAATAATAACTTTTAATCTTTTGTAAAGCCTATTCATAAGGATAAGGTGTATTATTTAAAAGAGAATAATTATATACTTTACTTACAAGGTGCAGTAAAAGTAATAGTTTTATATCAATTAATTGAATACTAATTGCTTTGGTTATCTGGTATTCAATTTTAAAGTATAAGTAAAACACGTTGTTCGCAGGATGACGACTGAATTTTATTTTTGAAAGCAGGCACTTGACATTGACAATTTAATTTACATATTTATCAACATAAAGTATGTCTTTACAATTATTCGATGTGTGAATTGTTTTGTTATCGTGGGAGTAATGTTCCTTAAATTACAACTCTATACAATTGTAATTTAAGGAGGAAGAATTTCTTAAAATAGTATAACCGCGTATATAAATGTTTAGCTGCTTACCGCAGTTTTACACGCCTGGGGTACGCCGGCACATGTTATTATATACTTCTCGATTAGTTATTTTTCTTCCTGCTCGACATTTAATGGCCGTATGATGTTACGTAGCCTATAACCTTTTTAAATAATTGGACTCTCAAATGCAAAAATCATTTTTTAAATGAGATTAGTAGTTTCTGAGATTAGCGTGTTCAACAAACTATTCAGCATTATTATAATGTTCTAGAAGTATACATTTCTTATTCCTTTATTAATGCAGCATGTATCGAACGTTACATATAATTTATGTGTCTGTCCAATGGCTCTCAATAATGTAAGAACGTATATTTGCACGTACAATAACTGAAGTGGAATATATATCCTTCGCGTTTGACAGCGTTTCCTGTTTTCGTCGCTGTTTGAGATGAGTCTGAGATTTATACAGGAAATTGTGTACATGATGCGTTTACTTGACTGTTCTTGTAATTTTGTAGGGAATTTGATGGTACTTTTTTTTGTGTCTTGAAGTGAACGTGATTTGATGATTTGTAGGATAAAAAACAAAGTTAGTGACGTGACTATGTAATTAAGAATATATCACATCCAAATCAAAGCAAGGCAAAAATGATTGCGTAAATATCCATTTCTTAAACCGTTCTTTTGTTAAAATACAAATACAAGTTTAAAACTATGTAATGGTTTTTTTAATAATAGATTTTTTTTTCTGAAAATTGCGGTTTTTAAAAAGTTCATACGATTCTTAAACATTCTTTTGCTTACAAATATTCCTTACGCCTAAAATAGTTATATGTAGATTCTTGTAATTGGCTGAGGTTGTGTGACGTTTTGAGCTAAATAGCATATTTATTTACTGTACTGTCTATCATTTTCAAAGGTATAAGGGTAACAAACCAACAATTTTTATGCAATTTTCAATAGTTAAGAAGTTACATGCAAATTTAATTTTTTTTTGTTGATTTCAGTACATAACGTGTAACTAATAATAGTTTCTTTTAATCGAAGAATTCGTAGGTGAAACGTTTCTAAGCCAGCGAAGGTATAACAGTGGACAACTTTCGAAATTGCGAAATTGTATCGCGTCGATTCCTGCTTGAGTTTCGCAACGTTCCCTCTAATGAATACTAAGCTTTATGCGGCTACCGGGTGACGGACCGAGAACGAGTAGGTATCGATTTACCAGAAATCGATTCAACGCTAAAGCTATTCGACATTACATAACTCAAGTTGTGTTAATCGATACTCGTGGTATCGATTATTTTTTGTTATGCTACATTGAGAAATAAATTTGCCTTGGTGACTGGTGACTAAGACCTTTCAAAGCAAATGCAAGATTACGGATATGGTGCGTAGTTGATATGAAACCGATTCAACGCCTTAACAAATTTCTCTTATTACGTAATCGTGGTACATCGAGTTTTATTAACTATGACACATATATATCGGTATTTGTAATAAATCAAATTAAAAAAAATGTAGTAGATAATAATATCGTCTCCCAGTCACTCGACGAAGCCAGTCGCCGTTTACCGCTTGTGGCGTTCAATCGTTTTTGTTAAGAGGCGCTTCCGTCTATATTTCTGGAGAGGTTTTCAGAGAGGTCTAAATCAGACAGTACTCAGGTCACTAATCAGTACAGTCGTAATTAGAATAAATTATGATTTAAAAAAAAACGAAGTACTTTGAATCATTGTTTCTTGTGCGTTTGAATACTGAGCAAAGAATTAGAATAAAGTGCCAGCGTCTATTTCTTTCCGACCCATTATGACGTAGGTATCTCAAGAGTAGAATGAATAGCTTCATGTTCTATTCTCAAATCACATTGCCACGTAACAGTTGCGATCGTGGGTAATTAGTTTATTATTCTAAAATGTTATCAGCAAAACAATAAACCTCTGTAAGTGAAATTTTTAGCCTATAATTCGTGATAAAATATGGCTTTGTGTTTCATTCTATTTTTGTGCAATTATTTATTTGCTCTTTATGCCAGCATTTGTTTTCCCGCTCTTGCCTCACTTTAATTAACAGAAATGTACTAGTGTTCATTATCCGCCTCGCAATGATTACGTAATTAACATAGCACTCCGCGTTATTTGTATTTAATTGTTCTTGAAGTGCATATCGTAATTTTTTTCCTTATTACTGCGAATTGTTGTTATAAAATTCCTGATTATAATTTTGTTAACAGTATACAGAAAATGTTTAATTACTAAAATAATACAAATTTTATTGTCATTACAAATACTGGATTAGGATAACGCAATAGAGATATCATATCCATTGCTATCTCTATCTCTACCCCAGCTTTATATCCAAAAAGGTGGTGAGGTTAGCTTTGACCTCTCTCAGTCCTCGACATCAGTAATCTGACAGTTACGCAAGTCTACTTTTATTGCTGTATGTATCCTAAAACATTCAACATTTGTCGGTGATCACTTAACCGCTAACCCGCTTCTTATACATTTATGAACCGATTTATTTTTTTTATGGAAACGGGACATGGAGGGGGGGGGGCATGTGAGTTTTGTTTTTCGACAGATTAAGTGTTACATTTTCCGACGGATTCTCTCGTCACGCTCGAATGTATGATTGAATGAAATTCGTTCCGGCGGCGGTCGAAATACATTCGCTCTTTTGAATTATGCAAATAAGTTATTGGGCGGGCGACCGGTAGCGTTTATATTTAGCATTTTTCGTTTATTTTTTGCATATTAAATTTTTTATATCCATGTTGTATAAGCCGCTATTGATTAGTATGTGATGCATAAAATACGATATTGATAGGGACGAAACGATTTTTCGGTATAATTGGAATATATGTTTTCGTTTATATCATTCCGATGTTTGTTAAAGATTTAAATAAAAAAATAACGACGCGTATTTTAATTCGGACTGAATTTTAGCTTTACGTTATTTACAGACTTTTTATCGAATTTGCTAGCTGGTGCCCCTAACTTTGTTCATTAAATAATTACTTCGAGTATTTTTTGATTATTATTGAGTTTCAAAGCCATGACCTCATAGTGACCGTTTAGGATATCTTAATCATTAGGCTATTGGCACTTCAAAGTATTTCTTCTCGAAAGTAGGTTTTCTCAGTTATAAATGTCATCGTTAGTGTTGTCAGAGTAGTAGATAGTAATATAGGGTTAAAAGTTATAAAAATCTGGAGTCGTATCTCTTAACAGTATAAATCCTGTTGGTGTCGATAAATATTACACACTTACTTAAAATTACAAAGATGGATTTTATTTTCTATGGCTATCGTGGTATAAAATTGAAATTGATTTGTTGAAAAAAAAAAAAACATGCGAAATGCAAATTCATATGTTTACACTCTAATAAGTAGAAATAACTCAGTCTCCTCTACCGCTGCTTTTAATCATATGTTATATACACAAGAAACAACCCACGCTTTAATTCTAAACAAACTAACAAATCAGACAAACTAACTACAAACTGGCAATTTACTAACGCGAGTCCCACTACCAACTACTAACTAAGTTATGATTACGCTACCGAAAATTTAACAAACAAATCCGCAAACAAGCGGAAACTCATGACATCTAGTGTACAAACTCTATGGATTTATTTGGAGGGAAAGTTGGAATCCATATACGCCGCTGCAATGACGTCACAGAAAGGAAAGTGTTTTGTGCGAATATACGTAAAGAATTGTATGCGTTATTCGAGAGGCAGAGGTCTTATACAGATTGAGCCAATTTTGTATGTATTACGTTTTTAACTTTTGAAGATTAAGATCTTTGTTTCGCTGGAAGCATTTATTGACTTATCTAGATTTTTTATATTTAATTTTAATCTTAATCTTAAATACTAAATTTTTTATTAAAGTTTGGTGTACCTACTGTGAGAAATATTCCATACTCTACCATAATTGCGAAATGGTTGTTCGAATTACTTTCTACCCTTTTGGGTGCGTGCATGAGTATGTATAAATCTTTAGCAAAAATATTATATAGAGCCGATTGACAATCAACATTTTGTAATCCATTACGGTGGGCGCGCAATTTAATCAGTGCGCCGCGGGCAATATTTTACGTGTCAGATTGTTACAGGGATATGTTTTTTTTTTTATTGAAAAAGTTTATTGTTCGTTGTTAAGGGTCAGCGGTCGGCGGCGCAGTCCGCAATAAATAAATCCATCAGATTTAGCGCAGACAATGCGCGGGAAACTGCGCCCTTGTACTAAATCAGCCGGTTTGGATGCGCTCGACAATGCCTAACCGAATTCTGATGCTTTGATTTAAACTGGTAGTGGTAGTGCATATATGTTGTACGAATCTATGTTGCAAAAGTGAATGGTAGTGTTGGTAGGAGACGCCCCAAAAACTTATATCGATCCCATTATTGTTATGCTAAAGAAAATCGATAAAAGGAGTACCCATAACCCACGAGCTTAGATGCATAGATGTAGAAGAGGCGAGAGCCAGGATCGCACCAAATGGAAGTCCATAATCTCTGTGTTTTGTTTTATACTGTAGAGTATATGGTTGCTATTTGTTAAGTTTAGTTTTGTTATTAAATAACCTAAGCTGAATTTTATTTCCAAAAAGACATCTGCTAAACCCACTAGCATTTCAAAGTCAAAGATTTTCTACTACTGTTGCAGCTGTGTAACACTACAGGTGCAGTTTAACGGCATGGTCCAAAAGCTATGAGGATCCAGGTGCAGTTTTTACTGTGAACCACCAGCTATTGTCCTATAATCCCTTTGATAGCAACGAATATAATTTTATATTACTATATATCTATATAATAATATTTATGTATTTCTTAATTGTTTATAATGAAACCGTAATTCGCTGTGTTTCTTCTGTAAATATAAGAGATTTATTTAAAACTAGATATTGCCAGCGGCTTCAAAAGATTGCTTTAAAGAAAATACAAAATAATGTTTTTAAATTGTTCTTTTGTTTTTGATTATCATTAGGCTCGCCGATATTATATATGGAATATGATTAGCGCAATCATGAGTCATTAAGTTAAGCATCCAATTTTCATTAAAATCGGTCAAAGCGTTTTAAGTTATAACAGGACACACAGACAAACAGTCAGAAATATATATCGTTCCATCATTTGCTTGTATGAGTTATTTTCGTTATTAATGGAACTTTTTGCACTATGCATATTGATATTGTTTTGAGACTATGCAACGCATGCTGGGTTCAGTTATTATGAGTATTACTCGATTTTATTCGAACGGTGTATCCGTCCGCACCTATCTAGAAACTTCTTTTGCATAGACCTAATTCGATGCAACAATCTAAAAATCAAATGCGCTGCCTTAACGAGATCGCTAGTTTTTTTTAAACTACTAACGCATTCGCCGATCGCCATTTAAGAACTGGGCCAGATTGTGTTTTACATAACCGCGCGGCCAGCGTCCCGCTTGCCATACGCGCCGTTCTTGACAAACGTGCCAGACGTGTTGCTGTACCTGCCAGGCGCGTTGCCAACTCGCTTGTGCAACGTCACTCGATGCCAACATAACACTGATGTATCGCGAATGGACGTGATCTTGTTGTGTCTGTGTACAGGAGATGAAGCATTCTGTTTGTTAGATTACTTGGACGGTTCAATTATAAGTTGTTTTTGGGAAGTTATTTGTATTTTTTAATACCTGAGAAAGTTCTTGAAAGTCGAAATTGTACAATCGAGTTATAATATAGATACTATAAGTTTTATAGACAGTTTACTTTGATTTTCTTCGAAGCTTGTATTCAATTTCATCGTAATTTTCCTTCTGGTGTCAAAATAAGTCTAGATAAAGAATATCAGTTAAAACTTGTTAAGAATGTTTGAAGTTTTTACTTCCGGTCTATAAAATTATTAGTACTTCAAAGTTTTGCATTCCCCTACTAAACAAACTCGATTAAACAGTAAACTGTACGAAAACTTGATAACCTTGAAACAAAATTAGGGTAAGTATTCTAGTTCGATAAGTAGAGTTTACTTTATATTCTTTCTTTACTTAATACAACTTTGTATTCATTATTTTTAACACAGTAATGACCTTTAAAATAAGTTAATGTGTCTTATGTTATTCTATTTAGTAAGTTGCAGTGTTGATCGATTGTTGTACCATAAAAACGTATATCAACAAAAATTTTATATAGTCACTTTCCTTAGAAAGATACAAGCATGTATCAAAATAATACTAAATATTGTAGTCAATATTAATTACGAATGACTGATCTAATACGTTGTACATTTGCACGTATATTGTTTTCATTTATTGTTATATTGTTGTTACGTTACTGTTATATTGTTGTTACATTATTGTTATGTTGATCTTTTAATCTCGGAAATCAAATGTCTGAATTCTATTCTCATGTCATTGAACCAATGTTTTTTTATTTGTACGCCGGTTTGTTTTTGGTCTAAATTTAACCATAGTCTGAAATTTCAAAATGGCCACCGCCAAAATTAAGTGAAAGGCGAAAGAGTGAAGGGCAAATGTTAACGTTGCGATATTTGTAGGTCACGCGCGCATTCCTTAAGGTTGATGTTGATCTTTAGGTCGATAAGAAATAATAATTGTTTTGTTTGTTACTGTAAAGCATAGGATATTAATATGTCTTGATGTAATACAACTTATATGTTTACGTATTTCTACACATTCACAATATTACCGACAAATAACTTTTCTCTGTCGCGGGGTAAGCAGTTAGAAAAGTCTTGAAGAGTTCGCCTGTACGTATAATAATCCTTATATTGTACTTCTTATTTTTTTTTGTATATTGTGTACAAAGTTTTGAATTAATAAAACTAGTAGGAATATTTTTTCAAGAAGGTGGCAAACGGTCGCCTAAGTGACCGCTATACATTGGCATCTGCGAAGCAGCAACAAAGCATTTGCGAATTATATTATTACCTATATTATATAGGATTAAAAAAATAATAATTTAATCTGTTTATTTAAATTGGCATCAATGCATACGTGCATGAATATTTCTCACCACGCTTGTCAGTTTGCCGCCCCTACAAGATTTTACCGGGCTGCATTCCGATCACGCGTTTTACGTATTCCGTCCTTACTTTTACTTGTCAGGCGCCGTCTCTGAGACGTGGTTTTGCGTAATCGACTTTAGTGCATACCACACGATCAGCAGATTGTATTTTTTTTTTACCACGTTTTCTTATCATCATTTTTACTAAATGAACCTTAGTGCGGTGGTAATGACAATGCAATCTAGGGATTATTGTGTTTTTCATGTGTTAGCGGTACAGTCAATCGGGTGTACTCTTTTAAATTATATTAAACTAGTTTTTGAAGTGTCTAATTAAGCAGAAAAATGTATCATTTACGTTTTATTACACAACATGGAGTATTGTATTGTCCTCGTTGTCGTCTTAGCCTATAGTCGTCGATTGATCGCCACAAAGATCGGTCCCGTGCCGGGCTTATCCATTGCACTCCCGCAATCTTGTGTTTTATTGAATCACTAATTCATTGTTTTTCTTTTTGTTACAGGTAAGCCGCTTGTCCAGTTAATCAAATTCGAAATTTCGCATCCGTTATTCCATTAAGGCCGTTCATCATTAATTTGAAACGAATGACACACGTACATGCAAATGAGACGCGTTCTCATTTCCCCTAATAATATTTGACTTAGCCGGTGATGCGTTATCCCGTTCGCGTTGGTTTTGATTCATGATCCCGGCGTGATTACCGCGAACAAATACATTCGTTACCGGCCGAGTAATACGTAATTAATGCCCGCGTGTTTGCGTGCGTGACTAATCTACGACCGTTGCACCGCCGAAACGCGGCACCCATCCGACCCCATTTGATGTTAGTTCCGATTTGTTTGGTTTATTTGTAACACCGCTGTGTTCCGTGATAGCGTATACATTAACTAGTATAATGCATTTCATGTAATTAATTTTGTGAGAGTTAATAACAAATGTTTTCAGATCAAGAATAATAAAATATCACCAACACCAATTTGTTTTAAAAGCTTTTGTTTTAAATTCAGTTTAATAGTTCTTTGTGTTCTTTACCCCGGGAACAGCAAACACTTGCAATTTAAAAATCTGTGCAAGAGACGCTCCCAATGTCTTATCACGATAAAATTTATACCCTGGATTTAACTATATGCTTACTGTTCTCTTGGGATTCAGCAGAAAAATATACAACAAATGAAGCAGTTAGAAGTTTGGCAAAATAGTTTGTATTTCGGTAGCATTTTAGCAAATAACAGATAACCTTACCTAAGTTTTAACAAACTTAAATACATTGTAACTTTACAAGTATTTTCTACCATTATAACTACCAATGAATGCATAGTTACACTTAATAAATTAATTAATTAATTTATATTATTTATAAGTATTTTCTAGTTTCATTGATGACAACGTTTTTGCATAGAAATTTTATCCTTAACATATTTTTTGTTAGAAGCAAACATTTCATTTGTAAGGTGATAAACGTTGTCCACCACAACATTAAGAAGATTTACAGATCCGTTGCCAGCAGTCTAATAAAAGGAAAGTAATAGAAAGAGTTATAGAATTGAAAGAGAAGCAGTTAGGAAGGTTTGAGTGTAATGTATGTACATTACTCATTAGTCGAAAAGCAGAAGTATAAATATGGTACTACTTCATGCCGCTGCAAGTACTGGCGACACAACCTCTCTTCTGGTTGTATCTCTATCTCGTACAAGATTTATAAATAAAAAAAAAATCATGAAAAGAAATACCACTTTTATTATGTATTTCTTATGAGAGGAAATCTTTTGCCATACGAATCTGTTTAACTTATAAGTTAACACCGACTATTCACTGCCGAGCGTTGAAAAGGAGGTTAATTGCTTTATTATATGGTGTATTTCCAGCCAGTAAACTTCATCGCCAACTGCATTTACTATGGTAGAGCTTATTCTCTTAATAGTATTCACGACCTATAAATACATATTATAAGTAACCATACGTACGCGTTCTATTAGCAAGCGACTTATTTGTAAAGAACTTCGCCTTGTAAGGACAGCGTAATGGATTTTTTTAACTTTTTCCCGTCAAGACTGATAACGCTGCTTCGGAATGTTGTTAACTAAAAAATGATGTAGATACCAAGCGGTTATCCTTCATAGATTTCCATCAGCGTGGAAAGGCGGCGAAATATCGTGTACCAAATTGCCTCGAGGAACGTTAGTAGAGGGAAAAAAAAGGAAAATAAGGCGACATCCGCTCGGGACGACGGTCATTACGTTAATGTGAGACTAAACTTGATGGATGGTGGGCGGCGCTCTGCCGAAATCGTTGACTAGAGTGAGGCTGAGAAACCTGGACGATATGACTTATAGCGTTTTTATCGTGCGACGTTTTTAAATTTGCTAATTAAAATATATCAGTACCAACGTCTTTCCTTATGTATCAAAGATCATTTTAATATTTAGCACCCTTTATTATATTTTTATGAATAATTTTCGCCGAATTACTCAAGCATATTAGAGATTGTTAGATTATTTTCATGGGAAAAAACAACGCTTTAATAGTTATAAAAAATACAACAACACTTTCATAGTTATAAAAAACAGGCTTTCTTGTTCTCTTATACAGACATATAATAAAAAATGATATCTACAATATTCACATAATACAAGTTTAGAGATGTCATAAGTTCCGGTGCGTTGGAGCACCAGCATGCGTTCTTTGATAGCGCTCGGGGCACCATAAATCGACACTGCATTGTTTTTCATTACTACCCTCTCCGTAGCGAAGAGGTCATCCGTTCTTTTACGGGTCATTTTCTCCGTGTTTGATGCGATCTAACGATGCGAGTGTTTTCTACTTGAATAAAGAGCAACTAGTATAGTAGTTGGAGATTCGAACTACTATCTAACGGTTGGAGTTCACATTTGAATAAGTTGGATCTAATTAAAGATAATAAAGATCCTCATCTAGGTAATAAAATTGTAAAGTTGTCCATGCTTAAAAAAATATACGTTCCAATGATTAAATAGTTACGTATACGCTACAGTCAGTAGTTAATCGTATACATAAATATTTATAAATGAAAATAGACCGTTAAATTAGTAAATAACATAAATATCGACTGACTGTTACTTTATGAAATTAGAAACTCAAGGTTTTTTTTTATTTCGTCATTTATTATATAAACTGTGTCTATTTTTTACGCAGTTAAAATACATGATTAAATTTCAGATTAAACATGATAATAATTGACAATATAACTAATTATTGACAATGTTTGACAAAAAAAAATGACATTTGAAGGTGATTCCTTATAGGAATTTTTAAATTCAATTAAATTAGTTATGCATGAGTACGAGACAATGTAATTAGTCCACGGGGTCGGATTATTCGAACGAATGAACGCGAGAGGTCTTATACAATGGGTACGACACGACACCGATTGCGTTACGAAATTGTAATAAGTTTTGATTTTTGTCTTTTATTTTTTTTGTGGCTTATGTTTGGTGTTTATAATTTGTAACCTATCGATGATGTGTCGTGATGAGTAAGTGACTTTGTTTAAATATCAGTTACCCTTTCCCGTTTCGATGGAAACGTTTCGTATTTTATAGGTTTCATTAGGTTGTTTCGGCGACCTGGCGATTAAAGTTGTAGTGATAAAATGGTGAAAGTGATTTCGTGCGATGTTTTTGGCTAACAGCTGATATAGTTTTGATTCGAAAACGTAATAAGGAAAATTTGATGACTGATCTTTATTGGTGTATCGTATCTGTACATCCGTCGTCGGATGTAAATGTCTTATCCGTAACGCGCCAAGCCCGAAACGTGATCGGCATGAAGGGAGCCCTGAACGTCGGACGACTCGAGAAGTATAAATCTGCTCGGAGTTGAGACGGCGTGAGAATTTTTAGCCAACACTATTTCCGATGGAAAATTGTCCAACTTTTTCTAAAATTTTTATGAAAGTTTGACTCACGATCGAGTGTGTTATAGACTTCAAGAAAATGAAGGTTGCGTTTTTATTACTACCTACTGAATTTCACTGGTGTGTTCAACTGGGGAGTTGCTCTGCCATCAAGCAGTAGTAAGAGATTGTTACTGTGTTACTATAGCTTGTAAAATGACTATTCCTATACGATACGTGTCGTGAGGAATTTCAAATGCATTTAGTCACCTCTCTCTTGGTCTTTGCTCTAAGCAGGAACGCTGCTTAGCACAAGACCAGATCGTGGTCTTCAGTGAACATGCTAATAATGTTATGTCGTTATATTTTTAATGCCTTATTATATCAAGAATTACATCAACAAAATGTGTGACATCGTTATAACGCAGTGTTATTGCCGCGGCGACATATCTGAGCGCGGCCTTGCCCCGGCCTACACAGCTCTAGTTAACTCGTAACTAATTACAATGATTAATTATTCTAAGAAATAACGACTTGACATGTCACGATAATGTCATAATTGTATTATCGCGTTATTTATTTATGTTTGTGAAGTAAAATTCGTTATGTAACGTAAATATTAGTAGGATTTAGTTTAAAAAAATGCTATACGTATTACAAGTCGAGGCATAGCATGATGGTATCGCTTGTATGTTTTATACGGGTGTCTCAGAAGTTACAATTTGTTTATTCAATATACGATAATAGCACAACATGCATTATTATAATCATACCTTTACTTGGTAAAATTAGTAAAGCAACAGTGAGTGAGTAAAAATTATTTTTGTACTGGATGACTACTTGTCAAACAACAACCAATAAAGGGACATCTATTTATTAATTGTCGCTGAATTATAAATCTTTTTAAAACGCGATTCTTGTTCAAAACAATTTTTCTTTGGTGTGCAATAAACATTAATTGAATACAAACATCAATTCGGAATCTTATCCCTTGATCCACTAACGTCTATATTTAATGTGATTAAAATATATACATGTGTATAGCGTCTGTTTCTCTTCTATTGTTTTGAATATTATTTCCGTAATACTGCATCAATACGCGTTCACATATTATTTAGTGTAGGTACTAGGTACCGCATACACTTACCTAGGATATACATATCGGTCGGCTGACTCCATATTCGTATTTATAAAGTACCAAGGGGTATACTCTCATTTGTCCAATCATTAACACGAGATCCGTACGCTTGCACCGATGTCCGATGCTTACGCAATATAGTTGTGCGCTAGAATTGGTCACAACTTGTTTGTCCTGATTCGGTTCCTATCTACGCGTCTCGGACTTTATTGTCGTATAAATTGTGAGGAATTGCGTCGTTATTGTTGTGCCAAATACGATAAATTATTGACCGCCTATGATATTACGTTGTTCTAAATCGGGTGAGTTATGTACATTTAGATTGCTTAGTTTCGTTCGTACGTGTTGAACTGTAGATGCATTCGTAAGTATTTAATGGTGATTGTTGGAGTAGATACGTCCTTACACAGTCATACCACCAATTAATATTCTTCCTTACTTTCGTAATCTTCGTTCGATCCCCGAATAAATTTGATTGTATCAATCAAATTTAGTAATTGAATTAAAGTAGATACAAAGGACGTTTTAAACGGACAAAGTATTATATTATTATATATAAATAGTTTACAGACACGGATTAGGTACATTAGTTTTATGGCTTAATGCATTACGATCATTAAGAATCAAATTAGTGTTTGTAAACTATCCATTATTGTTATAGTACCATGTATTATTGGATTTATTTATATTATACTTGAAAGGCTTTGCAACAAGGCTTTGTTGTCCGCAAAGCTTCTTATAGGAATGTACTGAACATTAATGTGGTCGTTGGCATGGACTTTGAACCCGGTCATGTTTATCCGTTTAACTTTTTATATCATGCTTTGAAATTTCGTATATTTTTAAATTGTATAACATGTACAATAAAATAGGTAATAGATAAAAGGCTAAACATCCAAATAATGATCTATACTGAAACACGAGTTTTTGTAATGTTTATGAGCGAATTAATTTAAATTTGTTAACGGTGAAAAACAATAAATGCGGTTACCAATCTCAGCAAGGAAATGACTCGAATATGCAATGTCTAAGCAAAGATAGAATTAAATGTCTTGGATATATTCTTACCTCTGTTATCCAGCTGTTTGTTGTCTTGAATTCCACTGAGTTTGATGCATTAACTAAGAAAGTAATAAGTTGTACTAAACTACACCGTAAATGCAATCATGTAAAAGTATTTATGATTAGGATGCATATCCTACTTGTTTCGTGGTTAACTTACATAAACAGGTCAATCGCATTGAGTTGCTTTTCGGTGCGCTCGGGTTACATCTGAAATCGTTAATAACACTTAAGTATACAGCGTCAATAATTACTGCAGTTAGCGAAAGTCTAATAGATTTAGCGAGCATTTTCTTACAGCTTAAGTGGTATAAGAAATCCGCTCAGCGCTCGCGACGCCCTCTATACGTCAGCAAAGTACCCGGGGCGGAACATTAACCGGTCTTATTGACACGAAGCTATATAAATTATCTCTATCGATTCTCTTCAGGGATTAAGGCGGTGCTTCTGGACGTTCGTTGTCGTCGTTTAATAAGAAGCGGTGAAATATTTTGTTTTATTGAGGCCATTTTAACTAGCAATTTCCCAGTTAAATCAGTTCACTCGTGCTACCCCTCGTTCTACTGGCTCTATTAGCTGCTCGTGCTACCCCTGTTATACGGTGGTAGTTTTAAAATGTATTTGAATCCGAGAATTCAAATTTAAAGTTAAATTTAAGTTATGATTATGCTGTTGTAATAATTCCCATAATCCCTATATAATTGGAAGGAGGAAATACAAAGATATGTATAAATAAAAGACCAAACATGTAGAATATAAGTTGACGACTACAATGAACAAAGTGAAAATGTGCCGACGGCAGGATGATGCGTTATTGTTTCACCCTATTCTTAAGCCACAAGTATAGTTTCCAGGCCTCACATTTTTCTCGGAACACTGCGCCTATTTGGCACCGGAGTGGCAAGGACCGCCCTACGCTCGTTACAGTAATGCGGGACTAAACTTGATGGATACTCCCTTTGCGCCTCTGAGCTACTTACTGACGTGAGAGGGATTGCCAAACTCGTAGTTACAACCGCGCTATTTGAAGAATATTAACTTTGTGCTGGTTAATTTTAAACTATAGAAGGCACGAAATCGATGTCATTACTTTTTATTTAAACTTTTCGAATAGCTTTTACTATACCAACTGTCCTAGAATATAACAAAGACACGTCTTGAAATAGAGTTGAGGTATTTAGACGCCACATCTTCTATTACATATTCAATCTACCCCAGTCTCAATAAAAGTCCTGTTACTTAAAAAGGTTTGAGGGAACGAAGATCTCCTGAGAAGAGCGTGGGTGAATCATTATTTTCGTAAATGTAAATTCCATTAGATGTTGGCTTATGAAACATTTGATGACGTCATAATGATCTTGGACAGTGTACAATAAAGTTTACGTCGTGAAATAATCGAAGAAGACTAACAAACCATGAGATGGCTAGGTCGCTTGCTCTACAAACTCTCACGAAGGAAATTCACGGGATGAACAACCTGCACCCCTTGTAATGTTGTATATTAATTTAATATCAAAAAGTCAAATGCTTATTTTCTATTCCACACAATATACTTATATCATGTGAATAAACGGGAACAAAAATTCCAGTTTCCGTTACTCTGCGTTCTTAAAGTTGTAAAACTTGAGAAAGCAACTACAAGTGTGTACCGGCATGCAAGTTAAAAGTTGAACAAGTAACTCTAACATTGTATTATTCACAAGCCCATCCCCGGGCGAAGGGTGGGGGTAATAACTCCATACATATTTTAAATGCAGACGGCACGAGACTCACTCCGCTCGGACTTTTCGAATGAAATAATGTCGAGCATAACAAAAAAAAGGTTTCTCGGAAAAGTTATCAAAGTTTGGGCGTTTCCCCTTTTACGTTTGAACACATTTCGCTTTCAGGTCTTGTTTTCATTATTTACGTAACATTCCCCTGACCGCGGCCCTGCGCGGCGCCGGTTTTAATTAATCCGACGTAGCCCGTACCTTCCTAGTGTTGCAACAATTATTCCGCCAACCTCATTAGGGAGTTTATGCCGGGGAGAAAAATATTCAGAGCGGGTCCCGCACTCTGCGGTCTCCGCCCCGCTCCCATCGTCAATTTGCCTGTTCTTTAGTACTTGTCATAAATAAATAGCTTCTTCTTCTATCTTCTTTTGTTTTGGCAATTTAAGTTTACACGTTTTATTTATTTTTTAAGGAAATATTTTCAAGTTATTATTAATAAACACTTAAACTTACTCAATATCGATTGGATTGGTAAAATACGAAAGAAAGTAGATTGATTAAAAATTAAAAGTTGTATTATTAATTGTCAGTTAAATTATTAAGTAATTAAATAAATTAATTAAAAAGTAACATCGTAAAAAAGGTCTCCTCATGGAAATTACATTTTACATTTTTTTTAGCTCTCCCTGTATACACAGATAATATATAGCATAATATATAGTATTTTTCACAAAAGTATGTATTTGTAAAAGAAATGCTTCTCATAGTTTCAGCTGCACCCAGGAGCTGAATTAGCCGTTTCCATTAAGTGTACTTCAATCGGACCTTTGACGTTAGATGATTTTTCATCAAAAAAAAAAAAAAGAATTTAATTGACATTAAAACTTATAGAATACTACGTTGGAATAACATATAGAACCTACCATTTTGCTCAATGCGTGGTCACTAATAAGTATCTATTTTTTTAAAGTCAACCAATAAGCTGTGTGAAACTTTTGAATTACAAAATATTGGGTAAATTTAGCTATTCTATTTTAGTTTATTTGAAATGCTAAGTTACTGACAGGTGAGTTTGGCGCTCGTTTGTCACCATTTCCGCACGACAAAAAGACGGCATCGTCGGTACGTGTCAAATGTCGGAAAAGCGTTATCTAACGCGACTATAAAACACAACGAAATATGAAAAATGCGAGCGCGCGGGGATCGTTAGTGGAATGGTTCGGTAGTTCGGTGCTCGTTCATCATACGCAATCGGTACTGTCTTTTTGCTGGACCCTATGGTTGCCAAATTTTCGGTGCTTGAGAGGTTTCCAGGCTTCCAGATTCTGGAGTATATTTTATTAGCACCCTCTTTATCAAATGTTTAGTAATTTTACATCATCACCGTGTGAAAGGTAAGGTTTACATCCATATTATGATGGATACGCCTAACGTATGGATACGTTTACGTATATATAATTTTGTTAGCAATCTGGTTGCGAGATTGAAAAGTGTATTAGACTTCCGTTCACCAAACAAAATGCAGAAGTAAACGTTGCAATCATTCTTCATTCAATAATTCATGCCAGGCCATCTTTACAATACCTTTCATAGCAATACTTTACTGAAAGATGATATTTACCTACCCTTTTAGATTCTATAACCTACCTTGGTGTGTTCAAATATCTCCTCATATGTCAACCTGTTAGGAAGTCCAATACTGAGTAGGGATCGTTAACAATTGTAACAAATACATATGTAAAACAAATCTCTTCGATAATACTTTAAGCCTGTAGTCGGATCCTCAGTCTTCAATTCAGGTGGGCCGATTCGTTATCTAAATGGTCGGTCTTTTGAACCAGACAAAAAGTCGCTAATGAGACCGAGAATGAGCCGCGTTCATCCCCGGCCTTTTGTCCGAAGGTTTTTTTCTTTCCGCACTTTCCAAGACGGGGAGTCGATAGACCGACGGATGCCGATAAAAGCTGCAAAAGCCCCACTCATTAAGTAAATGAACTGAAATAAATTTAACTTTTAATGTCGGGGTCTTTGAATTATTCCGTAACTTTCTGATTGTGTATAGATGGAATCATGAAACGAATTACGTTATTGTGTTTAATTTTGTCCTTTTTTAATGCCGTATTTACTTTTTAATATTACGGTTATAGAACGAAATTAGAAATTCTATAGCAATGTTGTTATACGTTTGCCTGAATATTGCTCAGGGAATTGTGGCCTGTGGTCAGCGAAGCATAAGATCGCACATTAAATCTACGATTAGACAGTTCAAAGGACAAGCAAATTACATTAAATATGCGATGAGGAAAAAAGGGTAGCAACTTCAAATAGAAAGACGATCTATTTCAATTGACACTATCTGGACTGACGCAGAATGGCAGATATTCAAAATTGATAAAACAACATCTCTATTCTTTATATTCGATATTGAATTAATATATAAACAATATTTTTTTTATTAATTAAATCAAGCCGTAGCTGTCATAATTTACAAAGTGCTCCATTTCGCTGGTCTCATTGAGGTCAGGTGGTGAATGGAAAGAAATGGCAGGAATTAGCTCGTACAGCGTATGTTAATGAATCTCTTGCCAAAGTAAAACGTTCCCTAAGTAAAACGGTGGCAGCGGGCCAAAAGGCCATTCCGCTAATGCACACATAAACTGTGAAAAGACTGTATTAAGGACAAACTCGCTGTCGGTAGGTTTATTATGACATTAGTAGAGTTAATGTCCTATTTAAAACATGTATGTAAAGGCGTAGAGACACCTTTTCATACGTATTCATACATATACGTTAAAATAGTATTTATTATATTACGTTAAATAAAACTAATTTAAAGATTTTATTCGTCATTTTTATTTAATGTGTATTTTGTGGATTTCTGTTTTGCATTTCTTCTGCTTGCTCACAAACCCATGTTTTTAGGTAGGTATACATGCATACAAACGCATGATACGTTTGTATTCATTGTATCGACCATTTTAATATGTCTTTGTTTTCCTTGGTTAACAATACCTCAGTTATTAAAAAGGATATTCCGTATCAGTCCGCTCTATGAATGGCTGGTTTCGTGCGCCTTGTGTAAGTCAAATATTAAGGCAAGGGAAGCGGTCACGTCCAAATTAACGTCGGAGACGTAACGCTCGGATAGTAACGTTTTATTTCAAAGGGGCGTTCGGATATTACGCCGGGATCAATATCTCGTGTCTCAGACGAACGGCTCATTCAGGTTCGCGGTATCACGTTTTCAATTAGTGCCTTCGGTGTTCAGGGTTGCCGGCCGCTCGAAATGACTTTTAAAGAAAATGTATAGAACAAAGTTAAGAATTCTTATCAACGCAACATATTATAAATGTGCGTATATTGCTTTTTATATAAATACCAAACAAATGTACTTAACACGTTCCGTGCCACGGCATTTTTCGAAGATTTTCCTTTCAGGCCGTGTGGGGCGTATACGACCCACACTTTAAAGATTTAAAAAAAGTCGTTTAAGATGTATGCTTTACATTTTTTCTATACT
>DWLR01000833.1:0-21657 GCA_018246295.1 Papilio alexanor hazarajatica | reverse complement strand
TAATAACACTCAAAAGTTTGTTTTAATTGGTTCCGTATATATACTATATGTCTTATAGTTCTTGGTCTACATTATTCATACTTTGTTATATGAGTGTTTTGTGTACTTAGAAGAACTATTTTATGAATGCAAATTATTTTAAAAATTATACTTATTTTTACTGGCACTTTATTATGAATTCCACAATTTCTCATTGTACTTGAATAAATTTTAAACAAATCAACAAATCTATACTATAACACTCAAAATCTATACTAATAATACTCAAGAGTGTGTTTTAATTGGTTTCGTATATATACTATATGTCTTATAGTTCTTGGTCTACATTATTCATACTTTGTTATATGAGTGTTTTGTGTACATAGAAGCACTATTTTATGAATGCAAATTATTTTAAAATTATACTTATTTTTACTGGCACAATATTATGAATTCCACAATTTTTCATCGTACTTGGATAAATTTTAAACAAATCAACAAGTCTATATTAATAACATTAAAGTGTTTCTTTGGGATTGATTCAGCATTCATTGCTTAACATTCGTGGATCTGATTGCTTTTACCCTGTATGGCCGAAGCAATCTTTTCTAATACAGAAGTGTTCTTTTCTAATGCAGAATTTTTCTTTTGTAATTCAAAATTCTGCTTATGTAATTCAGAATCTTTTGTAATTCAGAATTCTGCTTTTCTAATTTAGAATTCCGTATCCTCAAATCATTGTATTTCATTTTCAACTCAGTGAACTGTTTTTCAATACTTAATTTCTCATTTAAGGTATTTACTGTTTCTTTTTCTGTGTCTGGAGGTGGCTCAGAAGAGGCAATTTCTTTTTCTATATCTTCTTCATCTGAAACTAAAAAAGAAGTGTTAGTTGCCATAAACTTCATTCAAAAATAATATAAACATGGGAAAATTATAACCTCACTTAGTGAAATGTCTCTTCATATTCAAAGACAATGATGTTCCCTTCCCTTAAAATGCTGTAAACCAACCACTGTACCAATAATTGCAAATTTGTGTCTATAATATCAAAATAAAATACCCCTTAGTTTCCACTTAATGGAGCTCTACTGTATTTTAATAAAATCCTACAATATCACTGACAGGGTATAAACACAAAGACCTTAGACTTACCAATTTGCACTAACACAACTAAATCCCCATTGTCCTCGGCCCTTGTATTTTGTAATAGTACTGTATTTTCTCCTAAATGTTGTTGAACTAAAATAAAGAGTACAACATATTAGTGATAAATTGGAAATAAAATAAATGTAGTATAAAAACCTACATATATTATAAATTGTGAAAGGTCTTCTTCATGAATTAAAAGTGACATGACAAATCTATGTTGCAAAATTGAGTTGCAGAGTGGTAGTGGATGATCCAGAATAAACTTATATGAATCCAATCAATGATATCCTAGAGCAAGGCGACATAAGCAGTAACCGAATATGTATATGCGTATAGATGTTGAAGTGAGAGTGGTATGCTAGGATTGCCCCAAGTGGAAATCCGTAATCTGCCAATCCCTCTGGGTTTTGAGCATGTTATAATTAAAATTACGCAATAAATAAATTAATTTTTATAAAGATGCCAATATATACACATTGGAATTTTAGTGCAATTTTAATTTATTATAAAACTAAACTTAAATAACTTTTCAATTAATTATAAAAGTAAACAAAACATAAAAAAAAAACAAGAATTCTTACCATCAAATGCTGCTGAGGTAGACTCTTGTGAATTGCTTATTAAACTTCTGGGGTCAATCATAGGCGAAATATTGCTATTAATTTCTTCCAGTGCTTTCAATGGTTCTCCACCAGTCTTATTATTGGCTTGTTGTAAAATCATCTTTTTCTTTTTATTATTTGATATTAAATTGTTCCATGTCTGAAAAAGACAACATTATTTGCGATTAAAATAAATTAAACATACTATGTATATGTTAAATTCTGCAGACTTATCACTTATTTATTAACTAGCTTTTGCACTGTTACTGTGGGCAGCGTTTTTAATACTATTAGGATACTATGTATAAATATGTATGTATAAATACAAACTTTCGTGATTTTATCTTCGATAATGACAAATTCCCATACAAAACTTCATACTTTATTTAAACCCCTTCATGCCTTTTTTACAACACTAGGAAACTTCTGTCTCTTTCCAAGGTTTAGTCTATTTTTGCACTAAATTTTATAAAAGTCCGGTTCAGGGGTTTAGCGTAAAAGCTTGACTTTGTTTGGATTTCCATGCGCAATTTCATTCACACACCAAACAAATGTTTATTTATTTTTTTATCAAGTGCCTAAATATAAACTTGCATGTTATTATTATCGACAATGACAAATTATCTATAAAAGCTTTCATCCCCTATCAAGGGTTTTTTCCACTATAAAATGTAACATTTATGTAAATGTCTTTGCCTTTATGTAAATGTCTTTGTCTAGTCCATCTCTGTACCAAATTTTATCAAAATCAGTTCATTGGTTTAAGGTTAAAAGTGTAACAGACAAACAGATGTCCGTCTGTCTGTCACATTAATAATATTAATAGGTAAGTAGAGATTTATAAGGTATATCAACAGTTAATTATACAGATATATTGCAAAAGATTAGTATAAAAGTATTTTACTGATGTAATTAACCTATTATAGATATACACATATTTGACATGATAGCAAGGACAATTTATCTCACAAATCTGTTATAAATTCACAAATATATGGATAAAAAGATAACTACCAATAAAGGAAAGAAAAAAATAAAGCTAATATTGATTTAATGCTAGTCTACCGTTATAACAATAACATATGTCAGCCAAATGTTTTGCCAAACCATTCATACATTTTTTAAATGCTAAAAAAATCACATCAATTTCATTATCTGAACTACAACTTTATTCACCTCAACAAACATTCTAATAAGTGCAGGCATGACGTCCTGCGTCAGTACCATAATTGTGGCCCGTACTACACTATATAACAGTCCTGCAATGTATGTACACCACACACAAATGAAATTAGAAAAATTTAAGACACTGTTCGTATTGAACTGATACCGTTTTGTTGTTAAAAGCTAATGGTAAAAGATCTTTGGACCACAGTAGATTCAAGATACCATTCTCTTGCTCCTTTTCCCAAGTTTAAGTGGAGTCAACACAACATGTTTCCTTCTTCCACACTATTCTATAAGTTGTCACTTCAGTAATTATTCCTTTCTTGCTCAAAAGGCAAACATCTTTCACATAGTCCATTCATCATTTCTTAGGCCTACCGCTACCAAAATAACTATCCATTTAAATATATATATTTTTTTAATGTTAAAATCTCATTCATCACATTTCATGCCATTCAGGATAATTACGAACAATTGCGTTAAAAGACAAATTCTTTGGTAAAATCGTCTTCAGAAGCCAAGCTTGCTGACTGCTTTTTTAACAACATGTGATATAAACCATAGCTTGGAATCCGATTGGTATACTCTTTTTGAAGTATCATAGTGGAGGAAACTTTGCACTTATATATTGTAAGTAGTTATATAGTTTACTTTAAATTTTTAAATAGCATTTATGTTAAAAAAAAAAATTAACAATGAAAGCTGTTAATTCTCAGATTAAAAAATAAGAATTGGTTTCATTGTTTGTGGCTTATTAAACATATTTAGACTTGGAAGTGTTTTTGATAGTAAATATAGGCCACCACATCTTCGCAGGATCGTTCAGGTTGGCATAAAATTTTATACCAATCGCACACAGGTTGAAAAATTGAAGTTCGAGGATACAGAGAATTTTTTTACAAAAATTGCTTCATTTTTAAGTAAAAAGACTTAATGAATCCAATTAAGCCTTATTTTGTACTATGTATGGAAAAGACACAACATAAAGACAAATATGAGTTTAAAGAATACTACTAGTTTTACTGCTGCTATTCTACATGAAAACTAAGAGCGAAGATGAAGACCAGGGGTATGATGCAAATATTTAATTGAATGATTTTGAAGATTCAATAACTACATCCACTGTAATCTAATCTGAATTTGAAGATACTGCCCAAATTATGACGTGGACTTAAGTAGAAAAGTTAATCTATGTGACTAGACTGTTATATGGAACTGAAGTTCTTTTTACAATCTTCCATAGATTAAAGATTACCTCTACAAGTTTGAATAAAGCTCTTAAGTTTAGACCAAACTTTAATAGTGCAGTCAAAAGAAGCTTTCATCACATAAAATGAAGAATAAGGAAATCTAGCAGAAGCAGTATTTCTTCTCCATGAGAGAATTGGTGCTTTATGGCAATGTTGAAGATGCTACTCTTATGGAATATGTCAAAAATGTTACAAGTGCAATACAAGAAAAAGATTTATAAGATGCGTGAAGAGTATAAGCCTAATGAAAAAGCGAAAGAGTGCAATGTTCAATCACAAATAATAATTAATCGATGAAGACCTACTTTATCAAACTCCAGATCAGTTGTCAACATTGTATATGATTAATATTAACAAACAAGTGAATGAATGGGTAAACATAGAAATAGTCAAACCAAGTAAATCTGATTTAGCTAATCCTGTGGTCCTAGCTGATGAGAAAAATGGATCCAGAATAATTACAGGAAACTTAATAAGAAAGTGATTAAAGAATGATTTCCCTTATCCTTGATAGATTGATTTTCCTTGACTAGATGTTGCAAAAAACAAGGAACTTTTCCTTCAGGGTGTCCTCAACCTGCCTTCTCCCCTTCCAGTAGCGGGCAACATAATACATATTAATCAAATTCATGATAAAAAAATAATAGCTAGCGGATGCTTAGAAATGTTTGATTCTATTTATTTCTCCAAGTTGATGTTTTCAGCAAGAGCCCAAATAAAAATAGACAAAGAAATTGCTTAAATTACGAAAAGGTTTTATTTTAAATATTGCAAAATCGCATCATCATCGATGTGAAAAGTTCGTTAACAAGAAACAAGCGCAACCTTCACATTAATATGAAGGTATGGCGCATCTTTTTATTGTTTTCTATAAATGTATCTCTGTACGTTATACGTTATTATATTTTCATTAAAAAAAATTACCCATTAGACGACGCGACCCACAGGTTGAAAAATGCTGCCTGTAGCAATACTAAGCATACGATATATCGTACTACTGTTTTACTACTTTAAATCTCACAATTAATTATATATGTTTTAAAAATTACCTTCCTCCATAATTGCCAAGATTTTTGCGACCCCGGCAATTCGTTTAAAATTTCTGCGATGCCCTGCCACTCCCTCTGCCCCAATACGTTATTGAAATTTGGAGCCAATTTACTCTCATTCTTTTTTTTCTTGTTACCCATTATATGGATTAACCGTGCTTTTTGCACAGCTGATATGTATTTTGTATTCTCACTGTTTGGCATTGTTTTGGGCGCGGACACCGGCCTCTTTACAGTTCATAAAGCAAACAAAGGCACGCGACAAACAACAGAAAACACAACTTTCCACATTAAGTACCAAAGAGAAAAAGGAATATACTCAAGAGGTGGGACGTATACATTGGAACAGGTTTTGATACTAGGTTTCACTTAATACGTGTAAGTATCGAGTATGTGGGGACTAAAAGAACAAGTATCGAGTATTTAGAAGTATGTAATGTGGCAGAAGTAATTTGTATTGTATATGTATTCAACTTTGTTGAAGTATGTTGTATGGTAGAAGTTTAGAATGTTGTTGTTTAGAAGTATTTTTATTTGTTAAAAGTATTTTGTCTGTTAGATGTATTTGGTATGGTAAAATTAAGAGATTGGCATACGTACTATACAGAAAATTGATACTTCTAAATACTTCTAGGAACTAATATTCACAAATTCTCGTACTTAAAATACTAAGTACGCAATTTACCTAGTATATCCCATCTCTAACACAAATATAAAAATACATTGCAAGTCAACTCCCTAAATTCCGTCAGTGTTACCAATACCTAAAAAAAATATGCAACGTCCAATTGGACGACGCGTTTTTTAGTTACATATTTGTGCCTCTAAAAGTAGACATAATGTTTGTAGGTCCTAAAAAAGGCAAATATGCAAATTTTCGTCCGATATTTGAGTCTTAAAGGCCTGCGTTGGGAAGTCCGTACCGTACTTGGACTAGTTAAGCAACCAAACATTTTAAAATTCCGCTAAGAAGATTGTATGCGTACGTCAAAAACCCAATCCGGTGATAATAAAATAGTAACGGCCCGAGCCGAGACTCCCGAGGGAGTCCTCGAGCTTAGTTACTCTTAACGAGGCTTAGGCTAGGCGCCTTCAGCGCTCTGCCGCCTCAAGCCCGGCGTAACTGTAAATACCTCCTCAAGGCAAACAGTGGCAAATCAGTCACAAAAAAAAACGTCAAAAATCCGTCATGATTAGATATTTTATTCAATGAAAGTGCAAAACAAAGTTTATTTTAATGAGGAATGATATTTCTTATATTTTATTTATTTACACTGCAAAATATTGTATAATACAACACCCCAATACCAAACAGGAAGCACGTCTATTTAATTTTAATATTTAATATAATTAATTTATGCCGAAATTAATGGATATTCCTGGAACTCCTAATAGCGCTCCCCAAGCGCTCAAAAATACTCAAAAAAATCAAGGTTGATTGTGTTGGTTGGTTGGTTGTTGTACCCAAAATATGAAGCTTTTAAAATAAATACGTATTTTTACTTTATACTCAACATTTATATTCACCACAGTCAAAAATAATGAAATTTCGTTAATAATTAAATTTACGTTTTTGGTGTCATCTTAATCCTGTTAGATTAAATAGTGCTAGTATTTGTTGTACTTTTTCGAAAAAGGACTGACCGGTTGGCGCATTGGTAAGATACTTTCCTTTCACGCTGCAGGTCGTGGGTTCGATTCCGACCCAGGACAAACATACCACCGGAGGACGGGCAGCAGCATCTTTTTCTTAGTACAGTGGAACATACTGCGATCGCCCTGCCAAGCGTGGCGATTAAGACACATCCCCCCCTAATGATGCAATCAATGGGGAAGTCCTATGTCCAACGGTGGACGATCATAGGCTGAGGTGGTTTCGACAATAAGACCGATTGCCTCTCCAGGGAAAGTACGACTCAAATGACATCACTGTTTAAAATTAGATCAACCGTTTAGACCTAGGAGGTCACAATGGCATAGACAGACATTACACAGACACACTCGCATGCATACATAATATAAAGATACCCGCGAAAAAAATTACCCTCGTGTTAGTCGAGCAAAAACATAACTGATTGACGTCATCACATTATCATAGGTTAATTTTCCCATGCATACTGTTAATTTAAAAGGTTGAAGATGAAATAAGAAGTCCTGAAAAACGTATCACAATTTTATTAAATAAAAACCTTTCTAAACTCAAACTTGCTTACGTGCGAGGAGTGACACGCGAGCACGGGATATCACGACGCGAAGCCTTGTGCTAGTCGCCATCTCACCTTCCACACTCGAGTTGCGGCTATCGAGAGATATACCTTGCTGCTCTCCGAGTTATAATCGTGGCGTTAAATATATCTGTTGACGAGTATGCAAAAAAGACATTTTTTTTTTAATCAAATCTCACTCAAATATTATATGGTAATATTTAGGTATATATTTAAACTTATTCAATAAATATACATATTTTTTAAGTTGCTAAGTTACTAAGTTGTACATTTGTGTGTGAGCAACAACTGTTTCTTGATCATGTTGTTCTGCAATCTCTGAGGTTACATACCCATTGATTAATCATATTTTTGGTGATAAATCTGTCAACACTAATTGTATGGAGCAGTACTAGCACATTGTATTACACAAGATGTCCAATCTATTACATGTTCATATAAATTTTTAATATTTGGACAACAGATTTGATAGAAAGATTTGCTGCTGTCTAAATGGCAATTGAATGACCAATTAAATTGGCATTTTCATGAGTATTGTGTTCATATTTTGATTTTGCTTGTGTGCATAAGGTATTGGTGTGTAAGGGTTGGAGCAAGTCATGTCAGCTTAGACAAGCTTCACCTAATGTTACAATGGCAAGCAAACTTTTACTGTTATTCTTTATTTCTTTTTCTTGTTTATTTGACATTGCCCCCAATGCATGCCGGATTCAACTAGAATAATATAAAAACTGTTACTGTAAGTTATTTTGAAAAACAATCAAAGTTGTCTAAAATGCTAAAATTAAAAATTATTAGAATTTAAACAAAGTAACAGATATTAATTATCGAGTAATTAAATTTGTAAATTAATTCAAATCACAATCAAAAGATATATGTACATACTATCTAGAAGACAACATTTTTAACACTGAAAGTCTCTACAAAAATGAAGAAATTATACCTATCCTATCTATACAAACTCTGTTATTAAGATCTAATGTCTTCATTTATCTTGATTTATAGTTCTCTTTGAAGGTTTATTTCATTTTGACAATTTTTTAACATTTTATTCCCAAGGAGGGTTGGCAGGCGGCTGGCCGTAAAGCTATAGCCAAACCCAGTTGCAGTATGGACTACAGAAGAGTCCAGGATATATGGAGGAGTAGTACATACTGTGCCGACCCTACACAAGTGGGAAAAGGACAGGGAGATGATGACAATATTTTAACATTCATCCACATTGATTTGTGAAACAGCTTCTTTTGTCAATAGTTGTTTGTAATCACTTGACTTGCGATTTTACTCTACATCTTTTTTGTCACAGTGACATCTCAAAACACCTCAAGGGTTTTCATACTTCACAAAAATTTATTAATCTCCTAAGAATATATGACAATTTCACTACAGGTGGTATTTCTTTTCATTCAATGTTGAATTTCTTAGTTAAAACTGTCCAAGTTGGTTAACTTTTCACTTTTCTCCTCATTGTTCAAAATATGATTAAAAATAGTGTTATTAGGGAAAAGTGGTCTCATAGCTAGTTGTTGTGATAAGAATTGTGAAAGGTATGGTTCAGTGTTCGGACATGTGGAAAGGATGGTTGAAACACATGCTTGTCGTGGAATTGCAGAAAATTGGTTCCAACTACTAAGAATGAATGAAGGGAGGGTAACAAGAAAAGTCTATGTTGTAAAAGTGAGTGGCAGTGTTGATAGGGGACGTCGAAGAAGAATTTAAATGGACCAAATTAGTGACAACCAGGTTATGGGTGTATTTAGGTTATGGGTGTGAATATTTATGTTATGCTCAAAATACACCACCACTAGATTGGCCTACCACAATACTTCGTCTTGTGATGCAAATCATATTTATTATAGAATACAATTTATATTTAATAGAAAAAAAAGCATCAAAATTAGATCTACTTACCAGACAACATAAATGAAAATAAATATTGCAGTTCATTTCCAATTACTTCGTTACAAATTCTACTATCGACATTATAAACCATCCCATATATATTTTTTCCTAGGGGCCGAAGGGACTTTTTTAACTATCATGGAATTACATACCTATTTTCATATAAACAAAACAAAGATCGACTGACGTTACTATTTATTTTGACAATGAGCAATGAGGATTTGTTTGCTGTGTATAATTGCCATATAAAAATCGTTCCCGTCATTTTTCCTTATTTCTCATAAAATAATTCTAGTATACCAAAAATAATTGAATATTATTTTAATTGTTTTAATAAATCCACTTTCCGCACCTAATTAATAAAAATTCCTTACTTGCTCTATGTTATGCAAAAGGAATAAAATATGTTTATTTGTCACTAATAGCAATAATACCTAATACCTAGCCTCTTATTTAATACAAACAGAATATATGTATAAATATGATACTTTGAAACTATAATACAGGGACAGCAAGAAATGAGCTTACAAAAAGAATGTATAAAACACCACATAATGATATTGTATTCATAGAACATCATCATGTGTAACAACACATATGATGCATTCATAGAACGAATAGCGAAAGTAAACATATACTTGATTCCGGCTTTCTATGATCGGTATCGCCTAAAGGAGGTTCCTGTTAACGCTTAATAACAAATACTATAAACACAAACAGGGCTTGTCTTAAGTCTACCAATATGTCGATTTTCGGTATATCTTCGGATTCCAAGGTTCAATGTCAATCAAAATAAATGGATCCCATTTACGAACCAAAGAAAATTTTTCCAATAAGTCAGGCCGCACACCGAAGCCACACGCTACATACACAATGTGTCGCGTAGACGCACATCGGACGAACAGTTTCTGTAACCACTCGAAGATATCGACATCATCATCTGACGACACGAATTTCTTGATGTGACAATTAATGAGAAAAAAATACATTGTTGGAGTTCGTTATATAGGTTTTTTTTTCAACCTCTGCAATACTATATACTCAACGTCAAATTATGCTGTCTTTCATTTTTGCAAACAAACTCGCCACCAAAAACGAACATCCTCGATCTTGAATTCGTGTGGCGCGTGGAGAGACGTTTGTCTCTCCACAAACTGAACCCGCTACAAATGTGTCCTTGGTGTGCGTGCTTACGTGCGGTTTTATGGGGGCGTTAAATGTGTCGCGTTTCAAATGCGGTGCCACACTCATCGTAATACAAGTGTATATTTAGTGCGCGAACTCAAAGACATATATTTTTTGAAATTGGTTCATAAATGAAGAAGTTCTGCGGAAACATAAATAAATAACACAAGCGAATTGATAATCTTCTAATTTTTTTGAAGTCTTAAAAAGGAATAGAATAGGAGATTACGAGTAAGTAACCATTTTGTGGCACCATTGAGGTATGTTTCTTATAACATTATTTCAAATTACTAAGCTGCAATCTTATAAAATATGTAGATAAAAATTAAAATGAAAAAACAGACATTTTTCACATTTTCATTTAATCTATATAATGTTTCAACCTAAAAATATACATAGCTTTAGCTTTGCAATATTTCAATTTTTTATTCTTTCGTTTTTGATTTTTTTTATATTACCTTATTAACATAAGCGACATCTAGGAGTGCTTTTAAACAACAAAACGTCCATCTCAAAATATGTTTGTGTGCAGAGGGTGGCGTTTCGTCTATCGTACAGAAATTTAGTGTTAGCTGTGTGGCAGTGGGTACAAACTATACGTTTGGAAGCTTGCGTTTTGAAAACGCGAGTTCTAATAACCTCATACAACACATACAACCCACATAACCACAAGCTACATATGCTACTGCGAGCTCCGTCTGACTACGAGTGTATCCGGTTGTATAGGACCCGAAGGTTCTTAGAAAACGAGTTACCACAGCCCGAGCTACAAAAAGTTTAGTGTGTACATGACCTTAAATTCAATTTCGTGGGCGTGTCCTTTGAGCAAACAATGTAGGGGCGGGGAAGAGAACATACGGGCAGGCAATGGCAAACAAAATACCATATATAAATAATCACATCACATCATTTATTAATATAATATGTCCATAGAAGCTACAAATAATTCAAACAATCATCGACAAGTAAACACGCCCGTGAATTCCAAAATCCGAAACTAATCCACGCAGCATTATAGTAGCTCGTAGCAAATCGTAGCAAAACGACGTAGGTCGTAGCAGACATTTTGTCCTCTACAAATATCGAATCGTAGTAGAGGCGTATTATAACTCATACGTCAACTTTAAGAGGATAACCTCACGGTCAATTATTATTACTGTCTGTCTATGATCCAATTGGACACATGTGTTGTCCGAATGCCCGACACAACCACATGTGTCGGGCATTCGGTCACATATAACACGTTAAAAGAAACAAAAGAGTACCTTAAGCTACAACAATATTTTCTTTCTCTATTTTCTTGTACATTTTCTTCCGGTAAGTAATGGACACTAAAGTACTCCATAATTTACGTGGCATTAGTGTTAATTGAAGTCATATTTAATATATCTTTAGGCAGATTGCGTGTTGCATATGTAATCATCCCCCTGCACTTTTCCCACTTGTGTTGGGTCGGCACAGGATATACAGGATATGTAATGTAGTCCATACTGTTACTGGTTTTGGATATAGTTTTACGGCCGGCCGTCTGTCTGACGCCAACTAACTAAATTATTTAATATGACATTATTATTAATTTTATGAAATAGCAAAAAATACACAAAATTTGTCTCCGCTCATACAAGTTCCAGTTGAATTGGTTGGATTGATTCTTCCAGTTGGGCATTTCTTCGTCTTATAAATGTAAAAAGTATGAAAGAAAAATATTAAATTCAATTTATTTATGGACGCTTATAGTCCCGTGAGTTCACACTCTTAAATATTTTCGTGACGTACACAATAGATGCCGCTTTAATCTATCATTTTGAAAAGTAGATATATCTTGTAATTTATACTAATTTATTGTTTATAAAGATGATGAAAAATGGGAGAATGTTGGTAAGTAATTTTTAGTTGCGATATATAACTTAGGGGTTGTGTTTTTAGAGTGTAATTTAAATAATATTGGCGATGGTCTCAATCGCGCTCTCAAAGTTTTTTTCTCTGATCCGTATAAAAAGAGCGTGCACTCGTACTATATGTGGGGGTCCGAGTCTACACAGAGAGCTAGTTGAGGACAGAGTATACGTACGTCTTGGTGGCGTCAACGCGTGGACGACCACCACCGTTACAATCTCTGTCGCTCTTCAATAGGGGATTAGACGGGCCCCATTATCGCGGCGTAGGGTTCGATTCCCTCGTCGTTTCCGAGGAATGTTTCCTCAACCCCGCTGTGTAGACGCTACGACCCCTTTTTGTTGGATTTTATTATGTATGTATATTTTTAATTGAATAATTTTGTCTTCAGAAATTTACTTTGACTCAATAAATACCATTCCAATAAATGACGATTGTATCAAAGACAGAATTGCAGTAAATTTTAAAAGTTGTTTAATTTATTTTAATCGTTTTTGGGTTCTTTAAACTTCATATTATTTACCATTAGATATATCTATATTTTGTTAATAAACGATGTTTTCCATTATCCGTTTTGTGTAAATTTTAGATAAAAAAAGGCAAAAAAATAATATTTTTGCCACTAGTAATATTGATCCTAGTAGCCGACCACTGACTGCTCGCTTACATCTAAAACACTCTCTCACACTTGGTGCTGTGAACATTCGTCAACACACAACCTTATGCTTAGCTCAGCCATCCATTGTCGACCCATGAGATTTGTTTTACCATTTTTATGACATATAAATCTTGTGGTTTTTCTACAGCACCGTGTATATTTATTAGTACGTACTAATATTACCATTACCAATCTATCCCCTTCCCCGTAAAATCCTCCTTCCCTTTCCACCTTTTCCTTATTAGAAAAGGATGGGAAAGGTAAGTGGACTAAAATCAGGCCCCGCACACCTCATTCCTCAGACGAAACGCAGAAAACTTCTACTTCACGCCTGTCTTCTGTAAGGTCGTGGTATTTCACCAGTCGAGCGGGCCATTGGTGCAACAGATGTTATTGTTGCGGACTCTACCACTGTTAAAACTCTACTCGGGTCACACGCTTCCTATACTACTACCAGTACGTAGTAACAATGTACTACCACTGCCCTAACGAAAAGTTGAGTTGAGTTAGTGAGGAATAAAGAATGTAAGGAAATAAGTAGGTAACAATTCAATTTTAGTATAATTAACGGAAGAATTTTTTTTTCTTATTAGTTAAATTAAACCAAACGCAGTCACGATTGGTTCAATTTAACTGTTGTCGGTTTGTATCCTAAATATTCACATCCAATAATTCAAGAGTTAGGATATTCCTAAAATGATTTATTGGTGCATTTCACTATTTATTTAAAAAGGTATACACCAACAGCTCAGCTATCTCATATTCACAATAATGTATTAACATTTCATAAAATACTCATAACTTAGTAAGAAGCTTCAGTAATTGTAAAGCATCAAACAATATAATATATTACAGGTGGGATTAAATATGGAAGATGACGAGATTTCAAAAAAAAAATATTGTTTTAGTTTACAAGGCAAGTGACCATAATTTCCTCATAGTGACGCGAATTAGTGTTTATTTTGATAAGATTTGATATTATTTGAGGTCTGCTGAGATCACTTTAACTCTGGTGAAAAGGATTTGACGTCATTTACCATTCAAAAAGATGAATTAATTAGTTTTAGTTTAAGCACTATCTATCGTCCGTGTCCGTAATCTTTATTATTTTTCAGGGTAATCGTCTTACGAATAAAACTTCATAATATGAATTCTTTTGTAACAAATTTAAAATGGTAATTTAATGTTTTTTTATAATAATGAAATTATTAAAATATTGTCATACCCAGCATAACACACCTTATTCTGGTGTAAACGTCAGGAAAGTCAAGACCCTCCCACTCTCCAAAATCGTAATCATGGATCGATATGGTAGTTGTTATCATCATTTTAGTGATTTTGATAATCATGCTTTCTAATAACAAATTCAGCGCGCAATAGATTTTGTCCAACGTTTTTCGTGAGTCCTTGCTGTGGTGATGGTATAATCTGGTTTTACTTGAGTTATTACCCGGTCGGTAATCTAGCTGGTGCATACAAAAGCATGGGCTGACCAGGACAAACATTTTTGTGTATAAACATGTCTGTTTGTCTTGAGTCTGGATGTAAAGACCACCGCAGGACGGGCAGCAGCGTCCTTTTCGTAGTATGGTGGAACATACTGCGATCGTCAACCCGCCTGCCAAGCGTGGCGATTACGGCACATTTTCCCCCAATGATGCGATCACTGGGGGAGGCCTATGTCCAGCAGTGGACGATCATAGGATAAGATGGTGGTGGTGGTGGACACAAAAGCAATGTGCATGGATATAGGTACACACAACAATAGAAATCCTGCAGTCGTGTATTAAAATATTATATTCTTAATATCACCTATCTCTGTATGTATTTAATTGTGTCAGTGACACTCACTCTTGTGTATAAATGGATGACATCACTACATCGTTCAGTATGTAGGCGCATCTCCCAACTTACATTGAAGAAGACCCACAGCATACTCGCTACTAAACCTTCTTAGTCCTTAGTTTCGCTATTATTTTTTCACTTCTTTTATTTATTTGCCAATTTATTTTGTTTTAAAATAATATTACAAAGACAACAGTCAATTGTTGTTTGTTGCGGATAAACTAAGAGTATAAAACAATTTTGAAAATAGAATAGAAAACTCTTCGAGCAGTGAGTTACCTAGGTTATATTTTATTTATTTTTCCATATTTCTACCCAAAGCTAGGACGAATTGCTTATAATTAAAAAAGCAAAATTAGAAAACATAACATCTTTATTTTACAAATAAAGTAAAATAGCATCATATGCTTAAATCATATTTTACCAATACAGTTTTTTAAACATACCTTAAAACATACCAAAGTTTATCAATCTGGTAGCTTTTGCTCTCTCTTTTCTTGTTTTCTCATGCTCTTGTTATATACTTTTCTCATTAGAAACTTTTGCTCTACGCATAATTTAGACTATAGGCAAAATAAATTAGGAAAGAAAGAATGTACCATTACCGTCGCAACCATCATTAGAAATGATGGTATATTTTTCTTTCCCTTGGGCAGTTTTTTCTTTGGCAAATGTGGCAATGTTTGTGCAAAATTTTGTGATGTTCGGCTTAATTGTAAGGGTGTAAATGTGTAACAAAGAAAAAACAATGTTCACAACAAATTCACATATTACATTAAAAAAATTATACACATATAATATTAAAATTAGGATTGCATCTCTACAACACAAAAGCTTCACAATTTCAAGAGTTTTTCACAAACCACATTACTACCAAAATGTGTGATCTTATAAGCCAAAGAATAGACGCAACTACAACTAGCTTGGCTAAAATGTAGCTGTTTTTTAAATAAAATACTAGCAGATTAGTGTAATTAATTTACGACTGTTTCTTGTAATTATTCCAGTTCAGATTAAAAGTTTGTGCTAATATTAGCACTATGATTCACGAAAATAGTCGAACAATATGATTTGAACTCACAACCTCATCATATATTATTCCGTACCCCTAACTATTTGAGCCTTTCTAGTTGGATGAACTACTCTTCCATTCGCCAGCCTGAAAATAATAAGAATCAACACACAAACCACGTTTTATATACCTATTTCATTTACTAATTATACAGATTTACTTACGTCAAACGTGTAGTGTTTAGAATAAAAGTGTTTTTTCATTATAATGTGGGTAGTTTATAAGATGTTCAATTATGTGTTGGAGAATAAACCAGTCCGCCCACCAAGTCCGCTTTTTATTGACGTTACTTTGGCGACAAGTCGAATACCACGTGATATTGATAATTTTTTTTAAAGTGAACGTCATTAATAATGTCGATTGGGAAGTTAGAACCCTTCGATTTAAAGTGTAGACAGTGGCCTGCTTATGTTCGACGGGAAGCCGCAGTTACGAGTGTTCTTACTTATAACTGTCGTTGGTGACGCAACGTATTTGTTGATGTGCGATCTTTGTTCTCCGTCACACCCGGAAGACGAGTCGAAGTCAAATTAGTGTCGGAGCATTTAGAGCCACAACGTTCGGAGATAGCAGAGCGCCACGTATTCCGGCTGCGAAGACAAGAAGTCGGCGAATCTGTGGCAGAGTATTTACAAGCTCTAAAACATTTAGCTACGACCTGCAATTTCGGCATGACGCTTGAAGAAAACCGCGCTCGAGAATTTTTGCCGAAAAGAGGATTCGGTACAAGGAAGCGGTGGAGCTGGCATTTGCCCTGCGGAGAGGCACGCGGAGGTGAGCGGCACCACGAGGGCGTCTCCGCTCTCGGTTGTGGGCAGCGGCGGCAAGGCGGCGGGCGAAGGCCTGCATAGGGCCAGCGCGTGGCGGGGCGGCGGACGAGGTGCAGGGCCAGGCGCAGCGAACTGCGAGCGCTGCCTGGGTTCAGCTTTGGGAAGTGATGATGCAGGTGCAGCGGACTGGTGGCGGGAGCCGGGCGGAGCTGCAAACTGCTGGCGCTGCGGGAGGCCACACCGGCCCGACCGGTGTCGCTTCTCGACATATAAGTGTGATAATGCCGGAGGGCGCAGACATCTAAAAAGGATGTGTAAGGAAGTGAGCGAACTCAGCCGGACGATTGGCTCACAGCTCTATGTGAATGATACGAGTTCAGACGGGGACTTTTTTAATATCCGTTAAATATAGATAGACGCGATTATGTTTCGACACGGGGAGTCGTATTTCCACTATTAGTGAACATGTGTATTTACGTCGATTCTCGCATAAACCAATCAGAAGAGACAATCTTAAGCTACGCAGTTACGTTGGTTCACGAATCGAATCACTAGGTTATATTTTGGTCAATGTTACCGTTTGAGAACTTAAAGTTAAAAATGTGCCATTATATGTATGTTATTAGAGAGGGGGACATCCCTTAATAGGAAGACAATGGCTTCGGGCTTTCAATATACACAAAACTGATCTACATCTAAATGAAACTGAGTTACGTACGCGCGTGCCCGGCGCCGCGCGCCTTTCGATTCCGTCCCGAGCGAGACCTTAGACCAGAGGCTAAAGACAGTATTTATTAGAGGAATCACAACGAATTCGGCTGACCCATAGTGCCAGTTATTCAAGTTAATAGCGGGACACTTAGGAGTCGTAATTTTAAAAGACCCGTAAAGCTTAAATTTAAGCAGGACTTCTATTTGCGTCCATATAAAACCGTTTAAAGTTTTAGATAATTTTTTTATGTAAGATATACTTAGTTTGGTTTTAACTTTCTTGATTGGATATTCATATTTTGTTTAATTAGCATTTATTTGTAAAGTAAAGGCTGCTTATATGTATGTGTAAAATATTTAGATTTAAAAAATGTGTACATTGGTACTGATTTACCGAATTAGCCTTTTATTGCAATTATCGATCGCTGGAACTATTTGTAAATAATGATTCTTGTAAACTTGTTCGATATTTATTTGTAATTCTTGGTCAAATGACGCGTGGCTAGGTGATTGTAGTTATTTGTTAGCTTACTAAATAACCTACAATAGTTAAAATTCTTATTAGGTTAAAATAAATCTTTTTTATCGTTTCCTTGGTTATCGATGATTGTGAGATGTTTGAGATGATGAATAATACGATTGTTGACTGAAATTAAAATTAACGAAGTCGAATGTTTCAGACGTACAATTGACGTTTCAGTAAACTTTTGGTTATTTTCTGTTATGTTGTAGATGAAAACTTTATGCATTGGTTTCAGTTACTCGTTTTTATAAGTTTTTTACTCTTTAACTACTATTACTACTGTTTTTACTACTATTTACTTATTATCTTTTCAACCAAAGTTCGCTATAATATTACTAGTATTCCAGCACTTTGGAAGTCTATCTGGTATTTCGAAAGGTATGACACGATAAATTTAAGATTAAACCATTGTTAAATTACAACAAAAAACGGTTGTAAATATTTGTACCTAATTCGTGGCGGGCGTTTGGTGTATGCCAATTACTTGACAGTGTGTAGAGAGAGAAAAAGAGAAAAATATTCACATTTAAAAGGGAGAAGAGAGGAAGCGAAAGAGACAGACAACAATATGTATGTGTTTGTGTGTGTATGAGAGGTATGCAGTTTAATTCCGTGTTGTATTTTTATGCTGAATTTAAATATGGTAATGATTATCTAGAAAGGGAAATGTGTAGTGTTTAGAATTAAAGTGTGTTGTCGGTAGTTTCTATGTAGTGTTTATTATAATGTGGGTAGTTTATAAGATGATCAATTATGTGTTGGAGAATAAACCGGTCCGCCCACAAAGCCCACTTTTTATTGACGTTACAAAACGAAATCAAAGTTAGAATAGTAAACAAATTCATTGATTTAGTATGATTTTCTTGACTCCTACCAAAACTGCCATTCACTTTCCTATTATAAGTCTCTCTTGTTAATTTTCTTTTATCCATTCCGCATCTCCATACCACCGAAGCATAATTCTCTCAATTTTAGTCCCAACATCATCCCTTAAGTCATACTTTCCCCTTACTTTTTATTTTATTTCCTGCATTAATTCTTCATTCTATATCATCATTAATTTCTGCTGAAAATGCTCCGCGGGTACACAAATTCATCCACCTGTTCTACTTTTTAACTATCGCCTTATCTATATTTATCTTCATACTTTTACATTACCCATACAATGATTCATACATTACATTAACCATTACTTGTTAATCCTCCGGCGATGATGCAAATATTAGGTCCTTACACATGAAATTAGCGTTTTGTCGTACTGGCCACTTTGATCTGAAATATCTCCTCTTTGTTTAAGATTTATAAATTCATTTAGCTGATACATTTGAGTTTTGAAATCAGTCATTCATTTGTTTTTCCCTCATTATTTTTTTCTTTGGCGACGCTTATTACCGCACAATAGAAAACATGAAATATCGGTATATTTACGAGTACGAGTTCTACCGTGGCACCAGTGCTGCAGAAACAGCTCGAAGGATTAATAATGTGTACGGCGCTGGTGTCGCAAAAGAAGGCACGTTACGTTTTTTTTATTAGATCACCGTTCAGTCTCTATGTAGTCAAAGTTGACATCATCGTCATCTCTTCGTATTCTATCATAAGCTTTTTCTAAGTTCATCAAAGCAATGTTTTCGTTTTTTAGTCAAAAACTCTGTGATCACCACATCACTGCGCATTTCCTTAAGGCGGTTTATGCATTCCACGTTCTTACTTCTGTTTCAATCACTTTTCTTTCAATCTTTTCAAACCTTAGCGTAATTTTTTCAAGCCTCAGCAAAAGATTAAGACTTACAATACTGAGATGCCTGTTTCCTTGTAATTTTTATAATCATGCTGTGCTAATAAATTTAGCTTATACAGAGGGACGATAACAGCTTTATTAAACTGATTTCACAAACCAAGGCAGTTTGGTGGAAATGCAGGAGAAATGCTTTAACGCCTTCTTGCATTAAAAATCAACATATTCATCAGATCAAAAACATTGCTTAGTTTTTAAAAAGATTTTTAGTACCGAATGAGGTTATTGTTATGATTTAATGAATGAATCACTTATTTAACAAATTGTGAATAAATATATAGCAAATGGTTGTAGATCAACCTCGTATTTTATTCTTTATCCTTTTTAAGTTTTATGCTGTGATTGTTGGTCTTCTTATTAAAAAAAAAATTAAGAACTCCTCCTCTCTTGGTTCTCCAAGATTGGCCAACAGGTTATGTAGAGGTTATGTACCCACCTACTCCCGATCCAGGGCACTAGACGCTGAAAATGTTATTCAAAGCCCCGGCAACTGACTAAAGGTACTTAGTCTTAGGTACTTTATGTAAAAGCCTACATAGACGTATGATCGCAATGCATCCATCTCTTCTTAAGCCTATCCGTACCAAGTTGTCAAATGATAATATAACTTGAAAAGTAACATTCTATGACTAGATTACATTTATGAAGTTAATAGAAGAGTTTTAGGTTCAATGAAAATAAAACGAATCTTTGCAATTCAATTTTTATTATTCAAATCTTTTTTTTAGTCTTTTTTGTCTCATTAAGTGCTAACAAGTTTTAAAAATTTTACATTTAAAAGCATTTTAATAATGATAAGTTTAATGAAGAAAAAACCTATTGGATGGTGAAATATTTTTATAATAAACTAATAAATGACACTCATTTCAATTCGTACATAACATGTTTAACCGCCATTTTGTCTATGGAGGCTGCATCCAGTGTCTAATGAGATAAAAAATAAAATGAAATAAAGTGGAGTACATAGAAGTAGTAAAAACAAAATAACATTAAATGGATCATAGAAAAATTGATAATTTTAATTTAAAATAACGAATGCTCACCTATCATGCTCGGTATTACAACTGTAATACTTTGGGTCATTTTTGATTGGGGGGACAGCTTTCTGGGACAAACTGTACCAGCCGGTAGTCGGGCAACTGGTGCGTCCCCTTACAATGACTTAGGCGATAAACATAAAAAAATGTAACTCACATGCATGCATTAACGAAATGTATAAAACATCCAAAATTAAAAATCACAAAAAGTAATGTAATTATTTTTCCTAAAAACGTTAATCATTAAAAAATAACATTACATTAAATTATTATCAAATCAAAATTCTTACACCATTAGGTAAATTCAATGAATACAATAAAACGTTTCTATCTGATAAATATTATGTTATATATATGTATGTATATATAAAAGCACTTACGTCTTTTTAACTGAAACCAGATATGCATATCCAGAATTAACTGATTTAAAGTGTTCGATTTCATTTGCCATCTTCTTCTATGAGTTCATGTTTATATAAACAAAAGAATCGCCTAAATAAAAAAAGTATTGAATTGCCTTATCCTGTTTTCTTAATTCCCGAAATTTCGCTGCAATAACTGAGAGGGAGGGAGTGGGAGTTTAAAAAATACTGATTTAGATAACATAACTATCCATGTGCCGTAACCTAACTTTTGACACGTCACAGCAGCACTAAGAAGCTTACGCCAGGTGTCTCACAGCACCTTCTTAAGTGCACCCTCGCGACTTGATATTTTTTACTTAGTTTTCTAAAAACAATGAATCACTTATTTATCGAATAAATCCTTTATTAAAAAATCCAAACTATGTATCTCTTTTGAAGTTAACTATATTTCCTATAATATATATATATATA
>DWLR01000832.1:0-21665 GCA_018246295.1 Papilio alexanor hazarajatica | reverse complement strand
CAACACTACATAACAGTAACATAACCTCAAACTTGTCACAAACAGGTGGACAACTGTGAAAAAATAAAAGTGACCACGGAATTATGATAGGACCTAATATTTTCGAAAACACGTATTTGACAGTCAGTTGTCAATTCCGCGGCGTCACGACAATAGCAAATCGCCGATAGCTTAATGGTTTAGGGTACGGATTACGGACTATCCGATCATGAAGGTCACGGGTTCAAATCCCGGCCGCCATTCGACTATTGTCGTTTCCCATATCCAAAAATGGCACAAGCGTTTAAGCTTTAGTTTGGGATGATTTAAGAAAATATAAGTTTTCTTCAGTTTTAAGGAGATTAAGAGGAGTGTATATCAAGCAGCTTTACATTATCTCTCTCATAAATGACATTTTAATAAATATTATTGTATTAACAAATTGCTACAATATTCTAAAACGAGAAACTTTATAGACACAGAAACTATCACGTTCCTTGTTCCTTTGGGAGTTAATTGAGGTGAAATAGCTACCTACATTGCATCCCAACTTATGAGCAATTATATTCAAATGTGGTGTTTTTGCATATTGAATATTATAAAAATTATTACATTATAAAATTTATACACATTTGCTTTGTATTTGTTGTAATATAATGTCTGTCACACCTGCTACCTTGATCCAATCGTTAGTTCCTCTACTATACTATGTCAAAATGTATATGGACGCTAATCTAATATCTTTTGGCGACACAGACCATACTATCTAACAGAAATGGTTTTTAGCCATTAAAAATATTATAGAATTCTTGCGCAATATCGGTTACATATTATGATAGTTCTTATGTTTCGCAGCGAGACTCCGCGAGCATTGCCCTCGCCGTTCAACTTTGAGCGAATATTTTCTAATTCATTATTTTGTGATTACCTAGGTGTTTTGCCTTTTTTGCATTTTATTCTTTGTATCATTGCAACAATAACTGATAATAAGTTTAGATAATAACTCGTGTCCACTGCGCCACATGTTTGAAGTTCTATCCGCCAGGCTTAGCGCTTTTGGTTGTTTAAAATTAATTACGATGCAACTCGTGTTACAAAATTTATGCACAAGCTACGTTTGTTGTAAAATCTAGCCGCAGTAATATGCAGGAATAAATCAAGGCGTGCATTTAATGTTGGTGTGTCGCTTATCTTACTGGATACAAGTAAGTCTATGCGGACTTCCCTGCAAACTGTAAGTTATACGCGCACACTGCACCGACCAACGTACCGATAAATAATGTAATTGCATGTTTCCTTTTATACACAGACAAATGCACTGTGAACAATTTCACACATCCGCTTAGGGGTTGTGAATGCTAAATGAAAATTTCACGCTTTACTGTTTTTATGAAACTATAGATTCGCCTTTTTCCTCGTATTCATTTAGTGCGTTCTGCATCTGTTAACTTTATTTACAGACTCATAAGCTCAACAATTGTCTTCAGTAAATGTAAGTTAAACAAAAAAGTTAGTAATTGTAGTAACAATCAGACAATATTTTTGTCAGACAGTATTTTGAAATAGTAAAAAGTTTTCTTTTACAGTATAGGCCTTTATGGAATAGTTTATTTAAAAAAAAAAACTATTCGCTCTCTTTTGAAAGTATTAGAAAATATAAAAAAAAGTGAACAGATAAATATTACTTCCATAGCAGGCTTTCTCATTACTTCATAATATCTTGAATTACCTCTAACATGAGAGCTGCCAAATGTTTAATCGATGCTTAAAAGATTAATTAGTAGTAGTATCTAGATAGATACTACTACTAATCTACTATTTATTATAGTTATTCTACTAGATAGTAGAATAACAATTTTGATAGTATTTTTATATTTCGTAGTTGACGTTCGGAAGGAAAGGTGAATGTTTAATTAATATCTTTTGACCGCACGCTCATTATGTCAGAGCATGTAAACCATGCACCGAATAATTGTTTAAGTGTTGTTTGTTAATAATGCTCGCGCGCCAATTCCAAACGAATAGCCGTACATATACGAGTGTATGTGTATGTGTATCTACTAGCATTTTTAAATGATGCATTATTGAAATGTTATTCAATATAACTTAATGAACATATAATATCATTTTACGTAAAGAATTTATTAAGTGTAAATGTATTGCAATCTTTTGTGATAAACTTATTTAGTCAATCAATAGTTCTACGACATGTTTATGGATTTTTTAAAAGTAAAGAATAGGGATTTCTATTCGTATTTTGCTCCCACACACATAGATCCAGATAAAAGTCGAGTCAGTTTTTTTTTAATAAAAAAACTTTAAAGGAACTAGGACTTTTCGTATTTAGTTATTTATTCTAGAAGCTTGCTGGTGCATTTTGGCGATTACTGTACGTATTAAAAATACGCAGAGAATTCTGCTTACAAATCCGGCAGTCCTCTATGACTATGAATTTCTATAGCAAATATTTAAAATGAATTTATTATATTTCGTAACAAAAGTACATCAAGTTTATTTTTACTTCTCTTTCGAATATATTTATGAAATTTGTATCACTTTAAAGTTAATTAATTTTATTTGTTGTCGACGACGATAACACGAGAAAACTAACTAACTTTCTGAGACAATTTTCACAAAGAAAGGACACTTCCGCGACTAACTTTATATAATTTCATCGAGCAACAAAAGTTTAAAACGATAGCTTACAATTTCCGTGAGATTAACTCTATATTATTGTTGAGCGATGAAAGGAGGTTATAGACAGGAATGTATCGAAAATGTGACAACTTAATAGTTGTCACATTTTCGATTTTCGTCTAAAATTACTTCACAAAGTGACGAGAAGGAAGTAATTTTATTTTATTGTATTGCTTATCCATATTTACGACAACGGTTCCTGACAGTGTTGAGGTATTTATATCGTTTCTGAGCTTATTTATCTCTATTCTTATTTATTACTTTCACAGATCCATCGAACCATCAACGGATGAAAGTCAATTATTGGAAAAAGGCCTTTCTTAATTATTACGACTTTGCCGGGACTGAGCGCTCTTAATCCAGTGGTTTTTCGCTAATTCCTTCAAGCCATTAAGGTATCTTGTTTAGTGAAGAAATAAAAAAAATACTAGTAATAAATAAAATGGACAATGCAGAGTTTACAAAATCGATAGGCGTGATGCTTTAATTACAAATATATAGTCAAAGACAGGTCGTGAATGAAGCTCCAACAAAAACCCTATTCAGTCGCTCAACAAAGGCGATGACAGGAGCGGATTACGATGATAAATGAAATAAGTAGTCTCAGTGCGGTTCTACAGCCTAAATCTCTCGTTTTCCCATCGATAAGGCTCGAAAGTCTTTGCCTTCCGATAACAATGTCTTCTCTTCTATTAGCGTAAAGTTTGAACGTTACCGGCCATTATACTCATATGTGTAAGTTATCCTTTTAACTATGCGATGTGATAGCTATACGAGTATATGTTATAGAACATAAAATAATACTACATAAAATTTCATCTATACTTACAGTATACAATAAAAGGTAACTTTATTACGTGGTTATAAATATAACAAATTAACATGACATATAGTGGACTGAGCTCACATCGCACTGACACATTTGGTGAGCGAACTGTATAATAAGCTTGGTAAAAAATAGCTCGGTAATAATTACTCTCGTACACATCAATCGGGTGGAAACTGGAGCTTATTACTATAACCTAATTAACGTTGAAAAAAAATATGTAGACATGACTTCACGTATTTTAGTTTGTTTTTTAATTTGCGTGGTTTTCATAAGACATAACAGTGAAACGTTTACAAGTCAATTTCATTCGCCCCTTAAAAATTCCTAACTAATAACATTTAATAAAACACACGTCAGCGGTGATCTGAGGTAAGTGTCAAACACACTTTTTATATTTTTCCCATTGCGTTCAGTGGATGGGGAATCATAAAAACTTACCACTTCATCGAGTGGGTTTCGTAAAATCGTGTTCAGTTCGGGCACATTCGCCATACCTCGGGTCAACTCGACGCTTTTGGGCGGGCGGAAATTCAGTCGTCTTACGCTACCGCCGAAGGACGACGTGTCGTAAAACTTCTACAAAAAAATTAGTTATACATCGTTACTAACACAGAAATTATCACTAATATACATTTCACGTGTGTGCGCTAAATTAAAAACTAGGTATTAATAAAAAATAATTACAGAAAAATAAAATGTGTTGTTCTCGACTTTTTATGTGGTGTATTTTGTGAATAAAATTATTGACTTGAATACAGTCGGAATGATGTTGGGGTGGCTTAATAAAAGTATAGCATTTTCTCTTTATAAGGTAAGATTGAATCTTTAAATTGCTTCTTCAAATATTCAAAGGATTTGAATTCAATTTTGTATTTAGATATTATTGTTTTGCGTAATTACTTTTGAAGTACAATACTTTTAGGCCATAGCATTTACATTAATTTTGTTGTACTGATATAAGTTAGAGAGTTAATGTAACTCATAACAATTAGTAAAACAGACAATTTAAAACCTACATGTATTACGACATATTGTATAGTTAAAAATTAATGCTTAAAAATATTCATTGCTACAGTTTGTTTCGAGTTTTTATTGTAGAAGTAGTAAACATTTATAAATTTAATAATGTATCGAGACGCCTGACGCTAGAGTGGCGCAAAATGCAGAAGTGAGTTTACTACAAACGTTTTATATTATGGATTGAAACTCACTCATAATCTGATAATCCGTTTAGAATCAAACAGAATAAAGAATCAAGCGTACATATCTAATATCAGTTACATTTACGGAAGAACTTTGAGAAGTACGTTAGCGTTTACATTTATATGAACAGTAAAAAATCTTGCTAAAAATTTTCTGGAAGTGACGATAGCCTAATAGCTATGCAATCAATTTATTTTTATAGAGTTGAGAGGTTGTTCTAATTAGAATTGTGAAAGGTATATTTTGGTGGTTCGGGCATGTTGAAAGGATGATGAAGAGAAAGTGACAAGACAAATCTATGTTGCAATAGTGAGTGGCATTGTTGGTAGAGTTAGTGATATCTTAAAGAGAGTACCCGTAACCGACAAGCAGAGATTCATGTAAAAGGACCGAGAGAGGGGTATGTTAGAATCGGACCAATTGGAAATATGTAATGTCTGTCTACCTCTCTGGATTACGGGCGTGAGTGTTATGTTATGTTACAAATAAATACGGCATGAATTATTTATATGGTACTTTCTTATACAAATGATTTTTTTTATAATAGTAATAATATTTTAATTAATTTCTATGCTAATTTTACCATTTTATACATTAAGTATCAATAATAATTCTGAAAGTATTTATCGCAGAACTAGTAAAACAGAACGTTATCTTGTTTAAAAGCTGTTAGAGATATTACTGGTAGGTATATAAATCTGATCCATAGTTCTTCGAAAAGGTTTGAAAGCCTTTTAATTAATTAAGTCGGTACAGAACTAGGTACAAAGATCCGAATGAAATCAAGCGTCGATAACAAACAAACGACTAGAGGGGACATCACCATTTGTCCATGTTCGCACGGACGACATTTCGACGACATCTGTGAAGCCCATTTAAATGTCAGCTTCCGCTGTGCTTTGTGTCGCAGTCGCAAGGCAGCACAAAATCTGAAAATACTGCGGATATCAGTTTTCCACAAACTTATAAAACTAACTTTAAGCAGTGGATTTGCTAGCATCGATAAATAAGATTTGTTCTTTATCATTTTGATGAGGATCATCAAAGTAGTACAAGAATTTCTAATTTATGTTTGCAACACTGTTTGGTATTTTTTGTCCTTTATCTGTACCCCTGTGGATGCGTGTATGAAATTCATTTTTCCCCTACTATTTGTTTATTTCATATTTATCTATTTAGTACTCGACATGAATCTCATTTCAGCACATCCTAGGCGTTAAACATTAGATGGACTATTTTATAATAAAGCTAGAGTGCTCGAACGCGCTAATCGCAGGAGCTATCAATCCGACTTGATTTTTTTTCTCTATTTGACAGGGCAATTATTAGGGAGAATTATTGACTACCAAACATTACGGGTAATAACGACAAACAGAGTGGACACAGCAAGTGATTTAACATATTTATATGAAATGGTAAGAAATAACACATTAACTGAAATTATTACGGAAATAACGATGAGCTTAAAAGTTATTTAACGATTAAAATACAATATCTGTCTGGCACTTTATTCAGTAAGGGCTTAGTCTGGATTTATGTTCTTTAATGAATGTCTGATTTTATCCAGTATTGATTGTTCTGCGTACGAATGTATATAGGCTTGTTATGATTTACCTTCACGATTCGAAAATCATTTTGTTGTGTAAATATGAGATGTAGATAATGCTGCCAAAAGGGGTTATTGTATGTCAACACTCGCTAGGTGACAGCAGCAGTAAGCTATTAAATTTATTTTTGAGAATGATTGAGCAGTCAAGACCGATCATAATGACGATATTTATGTTAACAGCTTAAACGAATTTTTAAAGCTTAATTCATCAAGCTGATTTTTTTTTACCCATCATTGTATCTTATACTTACTTGCTGTCATCTTTTATTGCCCTACTACTTTGCCTGGAGGCTGCGTTATTTTGCGGGTACGTATGTTTGTTTGTATGTATGTATGACGGATCGGTTGGCGCGGTTGGTAAGATGCTTGCCTTTCACGCCGCAGGTCGCGGGTTTGATTCCCACCCAGGACAAACATTTGTGTGCATGAATATGTCTGTTTGTCTTGAGTCTGAATGTAAAGACTATCAGAGAACGGGCAGCAGCATCCTTTTCTTAGTACGGTGGATCATACTACTGCGATCCATTTTCCCCCAATGATGCGATCAATGGAGGAGGCCTATATCCTAGTCAGTAGATGATCATAGGCCGAGATAAATGAATGAATGAATGAATGAATGTATGTATGTATGTATGTGTGTACATACGTACATATGTATGTCCATTACATTATGCCCTCCTGGAGCCTTAACGGATGGACCGATTTGACTTATTGAAGTGTGAGGTGTCATCCTATTCATATCCTTCTCCGGAGTGCCATAGAGGTACAGTATAGTGCTTATTGGGCTAGTGTTTTAATGTTTCTAAAATACTGAAGCATATCTTTATTTAATGCTAAAACGTTTTTAAGCTTTACATTTCACTTAATTGCTACACACTTAAAAAAATTAATGATCTTATATTTACATCGTACGTTTTACTGCTTAGAATTACGTGTCTTTATTCGCTTGTATACTGAAATGTAATTAAATACAGAAATTTTAATGCTATTTTCTTGGAGGTGGTTATTGGGAGGTTTCTTGCGAGATATGTCTAGCGGCGGTGAGCGCAGTGTGATTCATTACGACTAATTAGGGAAGACTTGTGACTTGCTATTCATTTTAACTTGGAAAGCTTTACCATTTCGTTTCTTTGTAGTTTGACTGTGACAAATTAACATCGTGTTTTTAATGGCGTCTTTTTTAAGCACACAAAAGTGTTAGTTAATTAGGAGTATTTTAATTGGATTGTTTTTGCTATTGAAATGTTTTTTTTAAAGTGATTTCGTAACAATTTTCGTAATGGTAATTATAAATGCGAGCGTTTTGTTTGCTAATATATCTTTTAATTGACTATTACACGCACGTGTTTGCGAGACACTAGTGTCAGGAAAGTAATGTTTTTTCATCTATTGCCGTTACATCGGTCACATTACATCGTTGTTGACCCAAGCAGTTGAAGTTAGTATTGCCTTGTACTGCTTTTTTATTTTAAAATATTCCACAGATATCATAAGAAATCTCAATCAGAGCTAATCAACTATAAATGAAGATAATTAAAAAAAAATCAAATCCATTTTGATGAGCAGTTCGTTTTAATCTTCACACTATTCTCCAGCTAAGTTACAAGTAGTTAAATAAAAATCACTGTCGCCAACGTACTAACTACGATACTTAATTGATGGTGAAAGAATTTTATTTGTCTATGTCAGTTCTGAAGAATAAATTTGGTGGATTTAGATTACATAAATATGTTTGCTTCTGACTATCCCTCTAAAGTAAAAATCATGGGTCAAGTTTATAGTAAGTCTTGTATAAATTGTCCCTTTAATTAGTTAAACATGACAGCATAATCGCGTTCGAAGAAATAAATAAATACAAAAGCCTAGAACTAGTCAATTATTCAAACAATTTTAATGCAGTTTTTTTTTAAATAATTTGTCGTCGATATTGAATTATTAATAATAATAATATTTGTGATCGCGGAGAGATTACTGCTCGAGCGCTCAATACCTCTATTATCCCCAACCATTCGCCATTATTTATTCTGACCCTTCGGGACCAATTTTATATGTGGCATAAATTTCATGTACCGATTTCTTTCTGATTGTTCTCAATCGTTGATACTTTTTGATCGGATTCAAAGATATCTAAATCTTTGGTAAAAAGGAACAAAGTCATTTATATAAAATATAAAAATGTCAAACTGTATTAACACTTATTTATTCGATATTTGAGCACATGGTTGTTGGTTACGGCTTCTTTTAAGCTTCTTTTTTATTTTTTCTTTGGTCCATGTGTATGTATATATTGCATATGGTAGAATTATATTTAATATTCTCATGAAGATTGCATTCTCACAAAGTATGGTTTTTGTGATGGTTACATTAGATTCCTATTAATCTGTAATTTCTGTATACCCCTCTGAGTTACGGGGGTAAGTATAATACATATTATTACTTTACAACTAATGATACAATGGTTTCGATATACGAGCGAAGGCGAGCGTAACCAATGACTTTATGTACAAAACAATAAAATGGGACATGAATGTAGGGACATGTTCACGCTTGCTACCGCAGGATCTATAGACGAGTTTAATGACGCCAGAATGTATATTACATAGTTTTTATGGAAATTATACCAAAATATCTCGTTATAGGATAGTTGGTCAGTTCATAAGCCACTAAATGGATTAAAGTGGCCAACTCGTCTTAGTGAGCACGCGCGCCGGTCGGTCATTCCTTCACGTAATTTTTTTTTTTTTTTAGCCGACATAATACCCGGCTGTTATGTTACTTTTCCTATGTTCGATTTCCATCAGGAGCGAAAAAGTTAGTAAAGTTAGAGTTTATCATTACAATTTTATCAGATTACTATACATGATACATAAAAATGTAAAAATTACATATGGAAATTCTTAAAATTCGTAGAACCCAAAATTTTGCAAATAACAAATTGGCGTTATGCTTAATATCTTTCGAATATTAAATTATTTAATTATTGTTCGGAATAAAGACTAAAATGCATGATTTTTTTTTAGATAAAACATATAAGTTCCCACATCTTTAAAGAACATCGGGGTCAACAAAGATAGCGATTTTTACTCGCTGTACAACGAACTCCCTTTTAAAAACAAAATAATTTTTGTTTGCCAATCGAACTCTGGAATCTCTTCTCACGAATCTAAATACACCGGATGTACTTTAAGGCACGTGAAAGTATTATTCTGATTAAGTTTTCGCATAAAAATCGTAACGTGAACAATCTCTCAAAACTTATGCCATAGATTCAGCTTTCACTGTGTTAGAAGTACGTGACTCCAAGAACTCAACGAATAATTCATTCCCTTTGAGAAGTATTCACATTTAGATAATACTGTAGGAAATTATAGGATACTGATAAATACATGCGTATAAAAATATCGAAATAATCTTTTAGATATTTTATCAAAAATAATATCAATGGTATTTAAAATTAAATGGGATCCACTTGTGAAAGTCCCCTTTCTGAGAAAAAAAATGTAATCTACCTCCTTCCCTTGAAGTTGGTTAGTAAAAAGGAGTAAACGAGCAAAGTAATGTATTTCTTAAATTGTTTATTTTCACACATTAAATCACAATTACAATTATACAATTACCCTAACAGTCATTTTGTAAAGAAGTTTCTTTTGTAAATGAACTTGCAAGACAAGTCCACCTGATGTGTATGTTGGGCATGAGTGATAACAAGATATAGTTTAAAATTGAATTAAGTCAAAAAATGTAAGGTGTAATGGCTCGACGTACAACGATAGAATCAAACTGTCAAATTTACAATTTAATAAACTCGCTGTTATTTAATATACAATTCACTTTCGTCTATGTAAAATGGTGTTAATATTTGTAAGAACGATTTGCTCGTATGTATTTTAATTATGGTTTAATGATGATATAAATTACTTGGGACACATCTTGAATACGCGTCAGCAATACATCTAAACGTCAGCGCTGACTAAATATTTTATAAAGCAGTTTACAAATGTTACCCGTATCCCCCCCCCCCCCCGGTCATGTTAAGAGGAGCGAGCCTAAAGGGTAACTCGCTTTAAGTATTCAAACAACTGGACCTCGACATCGAATCCGTATGTGTCAAAACACATATCTATTTTGTTCAAAATTACCTTTTGTGTATAGCTTAACTTTCGTAAAATCGAGAATGTTAATTTACTTACGTATGACAACGTGGTTTTTTTGTAATATAATTGTAAATTAAAATTATAAAGCAGGTTTAACATTATGTTAGCACGAATCACCGTAGTCTAGCCGTAGCCTATTAATTTAAAAACGGCAGTAGTTTGTAAAACGTTTGAAACCAAAATTGTGAAGATGTAGCAGATGAAATTAGTTAATTTTCAAAAAAACTTATAAATTTTGTAATGCTTACAAATATAGTACTGGCATTGCAATTAATTTAATAGTTTAATTATTAATAAATATCTTTTGCTTCTATACATTAGAGTTAGCCGAACTCTTGTGACGATCTGCTTGCTCTCTAGACCCTTATCATTATAAATTATTATAAATCGTAGGCAAAATGGTTGTATTCATAATAATTTAGCAAAATACTTTGTGCTATACATATGTAACTTGTAGAATACTTTATATTAATTTTTGTTGATATGGTTTCCATTACATATTTAAAGCAGAGATTAACTATTTAAATGACATGGTAAGTTAGTTGATTTTAATTTAATGATTTTGTATGCCGTAAAATATTGAGTCATTAAATCCACACATCTTCAAAATTACTCTGTCGAAAATAATCCATAGTAACGTGGTTGATCCACTGAAATTATGAAACACATCACGTGTGCATATCACTGCCAAGCTCTAAAGGACTGCTACCGAACAGTTAACATAATTTACCAAAAGCTAGCACGGATAAGCAAATTTGTAATGCGTTAAATTCATACTATCTAGTCTAGTCAGGTTTCACTGTTAAATCATAAAGAGTGTAAAATGATAGCCTAAATCCTTAATTTTATTTATATTTATTTATTTGTTTCATTATATAACCGTTTTACTGAAAATAGGTTAGGCGTTGGTGCTTGGTATAGTGTCAATTGTGTGACAGGTACCGGCGCCTTTCCTTTACAATATATTGAGCTATTTCTACGTGAATGCGAATAGTGCGGTTCCGGGTGTTAACTGACTAGTTTTGCGGTCGTGAGTGTGTGTGTGTGTGTGTGAGAGAGAGAAAGAGTGAGTTTGAGTCTTTGTCTGTATGCATGAGTGTGTATATGTGTAACAGTTAAATTTCGTATATGTCTCTCACATCAATTCATCTGGCTACCCATAGTAAATTGTTGGTTTCTTCTTCGTAACTTAAGTTCAACCAAGAATTCTTAACAACAATTTTACACTTCGCATATGTAAGAGGGAAAATATTAACAGCCTTGTTTATCGTGTTATAAAGACGAGGACCCAAGGCATAATAGTGGTGATTGTCACCCCAGTGACATGTTTGCGTACTACAATTTGTAACACAAATAATTATCTTACAGTTAATAATTCAAGAGTTTTATATAAAGATGAACTTGAACATGTGTAACGTTTACACAGCATAATTTTTAAAATAGCACTGTGTGTCCCTTAGAAGGGAAGCAATTAATAGAAGAAAATAATACATTCGGTACTGAATACTGATGAAAAACGTATAGTGATTCCTATATTTAGCTGTTTTAAATAGGTTTAAAAGATTTGAGAGTTAAAATTCTTATGATCCTTGTGGATATCATGATAGTTTTTATTTTGGCAGGGAAGTATTTTTTATGCTGGTTTTTAAATATGATGCACTAGGAGTATGGAATCTTTTGGATATAGAATATTTGATTCACCTCGCATAGCTTTAGTTCGAGCTCTAACTTTAGACTAAATTATCGTGTAATATAAACAGAAGTACTTAGTGTATGTAATATTACAACACATTAGTATTTTGTTGTTTGTTTTAATAAAAAAAATAGCTAAATTGAAAAAAGATAGAGTATGTATTTTTTTTTGTGGAAGAATGAGGCAAACAAGCTGGCAAGTAATCTGATAATAAGTGGCCGCTACCTATCTGCAACAAGTAAATGAGTTGCAGATGCGTTGCCTACCTTTAATGAACAGAGAGGATAAACAAAAAAGTATACTTCCTTTTCCCATTTCTCTCCTACGTCAAATACACTTCTCGTCCCATCTTTCCTTGTTAGAAAAGGATGGAAAGTGGTAAAGGACTAGAATTGGGCTTCCGGCATCTGACTCATCAGACGAAATATAGAAAACTTCTATTTCATACATGTCTTCTGTGAGTTCATGGTATTTCACCGGTCTAGCGAGCCATTAGGCAACAGATTTTATTGTTGGGGGCTGTACCACTGTTAAAATTATAACAATCATATTGTTGCGGTTGAAATGAATTTAATGGGACTTGCCATTATCAACTTTTCAACATTTAAAACTGTAGTTATTGCAAATACACTGTCTCTCATATGCCGCGGTATCACTTCGCATACGGGAGTCAATTTCAAAACTACAAATCTACTTATTTTATTAAATGAGTAGCAAATATTTTTATGCTTTTATTTATTGAGTGCGGATTAAAAGCAGACTTCACACTTGTTTGTCAATCATTTCTCAATTTGCAAGCCGATGACAATATTTTCCAATTTCGACTATGTTCAAATGTGGTTTTTCGATTCGAATCGTTTGTGTTCACGTTAACATGTCGCTATCATTACTTCGTTCTTGTGTATATAGTACTCTAATAGAATGTAATTAAAGCGATCTAATGGCTATTGTGCTTGGCGATACGTTATAGGGAAGAGGACGGGAAATTTTTTTACCCATCCTTTCCTGTTCCCCCTTTTCCTTACCCATGTTTCTTCTGACTAATAAAGGCTGGCAAAATATTAGCAACTCATCTAGCAACTAATGCTTTTCAATGGGAGATGAAGTTAGAATAGTACATAAAAAGAGATGATTAAAAAATAGGTACGGAAATGATAAAAGCGAAGCAAGTAAGAACGCATTGTGACTTATTTAAAAATTATAGTAATTTAATAGTGTGTCAAGTGTGTTTCCTCAGTCGAGTAGATCTATTCAAGCGACAGGAAAAGTAGCTTCGTAGTTTTAACAAACTGAAAACTAAAAATGAATACCGAAATAGATATGCCAAGTTTTGTAACGTGTAACTCAAAGCGTTTATTGTAATTCTTTCTGATTCATTATGCCTAATATTATTTTACGTAATGTGCTGATTATATACGACACTTTTTTATGTGTTATATTTAAAAGGTTCTTTGCAGTATATGTTTTCTATGTATATATATATGTATACTTTGTGAAAAGCATTCACTACCCAATTTTAGCTAAACGTGATTATGCCTTAATACTCATCTTCTTATAATATTTTGTAAGTATTTAAAAAAAGGAAAAGCTATAACCGTATACACCTCTTTGCAAGTTCCTTTAATATTAAAATGTTAGATGGCATCATGTGGTACCTCGCGAAATTGTGAATAATTTCCTAAAAGCCAGAAGAACGCACCTGCTGCCTTGCTAACATCTTAAAGCTTACGTATTTGCTTTTTCCTTGATCTTTTTCAGTTAAAGAAACAGAATGTAAAGTGACATCTTAAAGCGTTTAATTTGTAAGAGAAATATTAAAAAGTTACACAAAGATCCGAAAAAAGGTTAATATGGGTACACAGAATTTTACCATTTTCTTGGCAACCTTTCGACAAGCTTTGTTTACTTTATCGCGATTAGCTGCCAACATTTCATACATTAATTTGCTTTAAGTGTTCATTGTAAATGTCCAAAAAACAAACAGAATTTGAATAGAATTTGTCATTTTAAGTTTTTTGTTAGAAATGGATTGAAAATGGATAAAGTTTATGCATACTATCGCCACGTTAGATTGCTATAGTGTTACTTTTTATTGTATTAAAAGTCATATTATTTCATCTGGTAAATTCAGTGTTAGATATAATATTTAAACAACGTCGAAGTATCGGTTATGAATATTTCATTTTTCAATCTGACGGCCAGACGTATCTTGTGACGGGGCGCGCGGCACGGTGGACAAATGTAGGTCAGCATAATAACTTAGTTTAACTAGATGTCACAGGCTTCGAGCTATGAATAATCCAACTTGCACTTATACGTACCAATTGCATTTCGTGAGCAATTTAAACATATTAAATGACTAGATGTTGCCAGCGGCTTCACACAGTCAAAAAATCAGGAAAATAAAATATAATGTCATTAAAATGTATTTGGTTGTTATTAGGTTTGCCGATATTTGTCTTAACTTCAACTTCTCAATTGCGTAATCTCTTGCTTACAACCACCTATTTACTATATACAAACCAATTTACAAAAAATTACATATGCAAATAATTAAGATCAGTCAAGCCGTTGCCAACATTAAAGTGATAACGGGACAGACATATGGCACATATACAGCAGACAGGCAGACAGACAGGCAGACAGACAGGTTTTATACGGCCTAACATTTGCGCAAGTAGACGTTCCTACTAAACCAATTTTCTATACCAATTTTCATTAACATCGGTCGAGCCATTCTTATGTTGTAATTGGACATGGAATTAGATAGACAAATTTTTATACATTCTGTCATATATGTGATTACGTGTTCCTGTTTTATACCAATTTTCACTAAGATCGGTACAGCCCTTCTAAAGTTAAATCGTGATGCTCAGACAGATCAGGCAAACAAAAATTTTAAAAATACGGAACATACAGTAGACAGACAAATTTACATATATTATTCTTCGGTTAATAATCGAACCCAGGATCATATGCGTAACATTTAGAAACGCTATCCACTAAGCCAAGAGGTAGTCAACAAAGTAAGTAATAATCTTGTGTTTCACAGACTGACCGTAAATTATTTTTTTTTTAATTTTTTCTTCAACTGTTCTGTGTGCAAAGTTAGAGTAGAAAACTTAACATATATGAAATATCACGTGGAATTAAATATCAGAATGTACAGTAGGAACACGTGTTCCTACTGTACATTCTGTGTACTTTCTGTGTTCGTGTTCTTTTTGTATACCAATTTTCATTAGAATCGGGCCAGCTGTTTTTAAGTTGAAACAGGACATACAGAGAAAATATATTTTAACTGGTCTATAATTTGCATAATCACATGTTCTTGCTATGTATATTTTCTTTTTCTCTTTAAGATTTTTCAAGCCGTTTTTATTTTGTAACGGAACATACAGCAGTCAGACAGTCTTATAGTTATTTTAAATAGCTTATCATTTGTGGAATCATATGTTCTTACCATATACCAATTTTCATTAAGACCGGTCCAACTATTCTTAAGTTATAACGGGACATATACCAAACGGACAGACAGAAATTTTATATAGCCTATCACATGCGTAAATGCGTGGTGTTTCTATATACCAATATTTATTAAGCCGTTCTTAAATTACATAGGGACATTCAGTAAACAGACAGACAAACAGACAAATCATATAGCCTATCTTTTTCGCAATCACGTTGTTCTTGTATACCTATTTTCATTAAGATAGATCAAGCCGTTGCCGTCAATCGATGTAGCCGTCAAATTGGGACTCATAGACAGACATAAAAATATCTAAAAATGGTAGAATTGATGTCAGTGAGTCATAAAATTAATATTTAACACAAAATTTTACAAAAAAAAAACTGAAATTACAGATTTCAGACTTATATGTACAATAGTATAGATTTATTATTGGAGTACTAATGTTTTTATCAAGGAGGTATTAATGTCTTGTTATTTTTGTCAGCTATTCTCGAGTACTATCTGTTTTTTATTATATTCATGACTATAATATGGTGAAAATAATTTTAAGGTTTTATATTCGTTTACATATAATATCGTGTCATGTTTTTTTAAGCTTCAGCTTATCGTATTTTACAAAAATGGGTATAACATGTATTATGAAATGGTTTATCCACAAATCCTCGAATTGAATCAATTTCAACATTTACCTTTAAATCAAACAGCGACATAGGCGTTAGATGGAAAAGAAATTCAACGAAAAGATTACGCACATATAGGATTTAGAAATCCGGTATTTCGTTTCCACTTTGGATTTTATTGCGTTGCTTACGCTCGTGTGTTTTGATTAACAAACGTGTAGATTTTTTTTCTTTTGAATTAAATTTAGGATTATAATTTGTTTTATTTATTATCGTAAAATAGAATTTTGCATTTCAGTTTTTTGAGTAGCATCCTAGATATGTGTTCTTGTTATATAATACTTACTGTAAAAATCTTATTATTATTTTATTTATTATATTTCTTGAATTTTTAAGTCATCAATCAAGTGCCAAAACTACATATAGTATCTTATGTCACATTTATATTAGTTTAGTAAAAAAAAACTTGCTACAAAAAATTGTCGAAATACAACTTGCAAAAATACACCTTTCTTAAGGATATTTTTACTCATCACTTATAGTTATATTATAATCTTTTAATTTTCTACTAACAGAAATCAAACTAACTTCAAATTTATTTAATTTTATTTGTCATTAAGTCATTTATATTTATGGTACGTCTCTTTATAAATCCATTAAACCGAAACAGAGCTTGTCATAAATTTACTGATTTGTCAATTTTTGGCATACCTTCGGAACCCAAGGTTTAATGCCATTCAAAGTTAAATTGGGTCTACCAGCGAATGTCCCTTTTCCAACAAAAAAGTGACATCGGTTTATAAATGTCGAAATCTGAGGTAAAGGTCGAAACAAATATAAGCGAGTTGACAACTTTTTTATTTTGAATTAGATTAGTACGAAATTGTGCTTAATTAATGCAGAGATATGAGTGTCAGGATCGTAACAAATGGACATCCGTAACCTCTGTCTACTTCTTTCGGTACGGATATACATATTTATTTATTTTATTACTAAATTACTAGCGAATCCAACTCAGCTTTGCACGGATGGCAAAAAGAAATTCTATCATACCATATACCCGTTCATAACTTTTTCAACAAACACCTCGTAACAATGTTTATTCCATTTAATGTATTATAATCCGTAATCCTTCCTTTGAATCGCAGTCTATTAGTAACAACTGTATAAAAAATCGATCGAAAAACATGGGGACTTGGCTTTAACGAATATGAATCCGGCCTGCGATCATCTATTGTATTTCACGCTGCTGATTTTTTTGGTTCAACGTATTTTTCATTATTTTGATATCTTCTATAGTATTTGTCAAAATGATTTAGTGTTTAATGCAATTATAATCTATATTTAATGATCAAAGTTACTAATACTTTCATTTGGACAAGGAGGAATACCGAATTTGACAAAATAGCGTTATAAAAACGTACGGCTTTTAATTGATTCTTTAAAAAAAAAATCGTAATCTTGAGACAAACGTATAAGGTAGAGAGAGATATGCCACCATGATGTTTATTATTTTTACATTATTTTTTAAATATATTAACTAAGGACTAAACCATATAATTATAAATATATGGTTTAGTCCACACAAGTCAGGAGTGTCAATTTTTTGTTGCTTTTTAGAGGTTCCGAAATATTAGTACTATTCATATCTATCATTAATCATATCTAAATGACCGAGAAACAGTTTTAAATCTGTTGAGGTTCAAAGGAAGTTAGCGGAAAACAAGGCTTAGAAAAGCAACTTTTTTACAGTAGTAGAGTCTGCAATAACAACATCTGTTGCATGAATGGCCCGCTCGACGCCTCTCAGAAACCACGAATCTCAGAAGACAGCCGTGAAGTAGAAGTATTCTGCGTTTCGTCCGAGCAGTGAGGTGACGGAGGCCTAATTTAAGTCCTCTTCCCCATCCCACCTTTTGTAATAAAGAAAAGGATGTAACGGGAAACAGGACTTGACGAGGAAGGGGATGGATAGAACAAGGAAATGTACATTTTTTTGTCCAGGGGATAGACAGAAAAATGGAAATTGCATTCTCTTCCTCTGTCTACTAAGGAAGGCGACGCATCTGCAACTGGCAATTGCTTGTTGCAGATGTCTATGGGTAGCGGCCACTTAGGTAACCTCTTGCTCATTTGCCACCTTCTTGAATAAAGAAAACTTTGTTTCATACTTTATATGGATTTTTCTGCTTCAACTCCAAAGGTACTCGTATATAAATCAGGCGTTGTATAGTACGTAATTTCGGTTTTTGATTTTTTACAATTTTGAATTAATTTCATGGCTTACATCTCTAACAATAATAATTTTCGTTTACATTATAACATTATATTGTCGTGCTCGTGTTGACATTGCGTGCTATTATGAATAATGTAATACTGTGTTAGGTCACGCAATGCACACTTCGAGCTTTCCTTTAGCTACTCAATATATTATTGTCATTATTACAGTTGGCTTGTTCCATCATTTTAAGTCATTTTCGAGAATTTTCTTCTCCTGATAGTTTCACAAACGGTTCAGTAATATTTCTCAGAACGAGTGATCAAAATTCGATTCGATCGATTGCGGTCGAAGTTTTATCGATTTATCAGCATTCAGCCATATGGAAACAAATTTTAGTCACAGCATTATCTATCAAGCCCCACTTTTACTTACCCTTACAACGCTATTTCTAATACTACGAGTATCTTTCAAAGTTACGTCGAGCATATTGTATGCACGTTTTTATTTGGTCCGCCCAGATCGATCCTGTTCTAGGATATGGGTTGAGTAGTTACTGCAGAACATGCACCACCTTTATTAACAATATCTTCGTATTACAACTCAAAATACTCAAAAAAATTGTGCCAAACTCGTTTAAGAAATATATGTATAAATAATGATCAGAATTTTTTTTTAACTTTAACTTTAAAATTATAGATGTACATAATAAGATAAGGATTTATATTATTTGCGTTGAAATAAATAATATACAACTATTAAAAATCAAAACAAAGGCCTAGTTAGTTACGATGCTTACCTCACTTACCTAAATATCACTTATCTCTTTATAATAATGTTTACAGAAAGCGTACTTGGGAGTATTTTCTGCCGCAGCTGCTCAACAGCCTGAACAGTGGCGTGCTTGAGAAAATAATAAAACACCCTAACAAGTGTAAAACTTTTTTAAAATCGGTCTATTTATCCGAGGAAATTTAAATAAACCTAGTGTTTGAATTTCCTCGGATAAGAACTATTATTCCATTTTTATAAGTTTATAATTTACATTAAAATATTTTAGAGCGACTTTGCAGTGATAAAAAAACCTCTTCAGATCTTCGCCACTGCACTGCCACTGCTACTTATTGTACCTATGTTTCTATTTTCTTATATCATAAATATATTAATATAAAAAAATAACTTGCAATTTTCGTATGTTCGGGTCAAAAGTTGCAACTGAATTTTAATGCAGTTTTTCTCGACCGATTGAGATGAATTTTATTTTCAATAACTGAACTAAACTGAAAATAAATGAAAACTCTGATAATTGAGCAGACATGTTTAGAAATTGTGTTTTAATATTTTACATTGGGTTTTATTGTTTTTATTTACAAAATAAAAGCTAGTTCTCTAATAAGTATAAGTGAAGCGTTACAAAGGATCTTTTAATTCCATACCTTACTACGCCAGAGACAAAGAGAAACAACATAGTAAAACTCTACCACAACCTATCTAAAATCAAATCTGTATCTGAATTTCCGGAGCTTGGTGACTTACGATAATTAGGTTTGGTTTCTTTATCAGCCGGAAAGTACTATTTTAGTATATTTATAACAAATACATACAAAACACTCACGCCCGTTACCTAGATAGGACGGTAATAAAAATACTCTCAAACTCGCTTAGATATACTAAATGAAGATAATGTAAAAAAAATAATGAAATACAAAAAAATAACATTTTGTTTCATTTTCTTCGTTCAAAATTCGCTTTCTTAAAAGTAAATAAAAAAATCAAGACTTATTTTTTTGGAAGATAAAGAATTTGTTTTCAATGTGACGAATATTATTTGGATTCGCTTAAACGTAAACGCTGTTATTGAACAGAGGATGATAAAATGTTTTCGTTATTTCTGTTTTTAACTTTTCGAGTTTTTTTGCTGTCCGAGCCTAGATATTGCTTTAGATTTTTATTTAAAAGAATTTGAGCTTTGGTAAATAATTTTGTATTTAGATTTTAATATTAAAAATGCCTTGTCAGAAAACTTTCCACAATTTATTAGAGCATTGGTTCTCAAACTTTTTGATCACCGCGACATCCTTATCGACAAATGAAACTGTTTTGATGATTTTATTTCCTTTATGTTTATGGAAAGTTTAGTTTTTGTCGTACCCCTGGCGTACGCTATACGAGAACCCTGGTATTAGAGACAAAATAAAATACTTGACTGTAAATAGTTGTATGTTCTATATTTTAATTATTATTTGGAGTAAGTTTTTATATCATTGGGTCATTGTACTTATAAGATAACGCTTATTAAAATTACTAACTAATTTAAAGAATATACTCGTATACTGATATCCCGCATAGAGGAAATGATCCTGAATAATTTTTAACATTCAAATGACTACGCGCTATGTAGGCGTCACGCAATTGCGTGATGTAAAAGGGGTGCCCTATAATTACACGGCGAATGACCCGTGTTTTCATACCGACACGCAAATGCTGTGTTAATAAAAAAAGTATCCCAACACAGACGGACGAACTTACTTTATTAAGTTGGGGATTTATGAGGTGTTCGCGGTTTTCTCGACCTCTTGTTACTTTGTCTGTGGCATATGGACACGAAAACTTTTATATTATGTACGAGCTGAAGGTATAAAAAAACTAAACATCCTTAAAGTAATTTGATAAAAGAAAGAGTACCTATATGACAAATGGTTGTCTATATTAATTTTAGATATCAACATGTGGGTAATTTGATGTACATTTTTGTACATACTTTTATTATGCACGAAGTGTTACAAAAACCTAACAAATATTGTACATTAACATCTAAAACAAAGGATTGAATTTATCGAGTCTCAGTGTGTTTATGTACATATAGGGCCCCGAGTATTTCGAATGATAGACGGATCTTGTGATTTTCATAGATACCGTTTGCGGATTTCAGAGTTTAGCAATTAAGACATTATTTCAAAATTAATCATCACAAACTAGTACGATGAAATTCACGAATCGTCGATTATACAAAAGTATAATAGTCTAAGTTTTTCAAATTTGCAGTAAGATATTAAATGAAAAATAATTAGTCTAATTTTTTTGCAGTTACTGCGGCAGGCATCTGCGTCATCGAAAATAAAAATTTAAGGTAAATATTTACTTCCGTGTCAATATGTATATTACTTCCTTACTATATATATATATATATA
>DWLR01000831.1:0-21666 GCA_018246295.1 Papilio alexanor hazarajatica | reverse complement strand
TATATATATATATATATATATATATATATTGCACCACAATGAACTATTTCTCTTATGGAAAGCAGTGATGATGACAAAGTGTGCAGTGTCTACCAGTTTAATAATAATTGCAACACATTGCAAAGCCAAAGTTAAATTTAAAGTAACCATCATTAATCATATCTGTCACCTGTGATGAAACTTAATGTTTTAACTTTTGATAACTTTTCATCTATCCGAGTGGCACAGAAGTACCAGGAGGGTTGACCCTAAATAAAATGGGATTACAGTGTTTAAGGTTAAGTTATTCTTCTAATTTATCTTGAATGATCAACAACATAAAAACAATAAATAACTAGGAACTTCTTCAACTTAAATTATCATATAATTTGTGATCATTTTAAATAAACATTAGGGAAATATAAAATAATAACATCATCTCCCTGCCCTTTTCCCACTTGCTTAGGGTCGGCACAGTATGTACTATTCTTCCATATGTCCTGGACTCTACTGTAGTCCATACTGTAACTGGTTTTGGCTATAGTTTTACGGCCGGCCGCCTGCCTGACGCCAACCCTCCTTGGGAAAATATATATTTATATAAAGTATTTAATATGACATTATAAAATAACACAAAATACACTGAATTTGATTTGATTGATTCTTCCAGAAGTTGGGGGTTCTACTGCAGCTTGCGCTCAAAGTTCAAGTGCTAATGTTACATAATGATTTGTTTCACAGGAGATGTAAGCAGCCCAACATTAGACTCGGGTTCAATAGGTATTCCAATCTCAGCGTAGTTGCAGATCTGCTGCTGATCAAAAGCACCACCAATTTTGTTTTTCACACATAACTTTTTTAGTATATCATTATCAAATAACAAAGATTTATAAAATTTAAATAAATTAATAAGTAATTATAAAATAATAAGTAAATAAATATAATAATAGGTAATTACCTATTATTATATTCTAAATTACATTGATGAGTATAGTGGAATGTCAATAAACTTGTAATATGGGAAAGCTTGCTATTGAGGATGTTATAGCTTTTATATAACGATGTTACTTCTTCATACTAATATAGTGGAATAAATAAAATAATAACAATGTAATCTCTTTGGAATTGACACTGTTAAAGACAATATAATAATATTTTGAAACTCAGCATTATAAGTGATACTGCATTTTGAAGAAAGATAACAATAATCACCTGCATCAAAATATTATGTGAGGAAAACATCACAGCTTGCATTAATTTTTTTTAATGTAAATATGTAGGTAAGTAAATTAAATAACTGAAAAGAAATGCTTTTTAAGCTAGCATACTTCAATTTGTTAGATTTTGAACTAAAAGCTTTTTTTATAAATAATTCCTAGTTTTTATACATTAAAATTCTTTTGGAATTTCTTATTTGAATGATTAATTTAATTTAATTTTTATATTTGTTCACATTAAATTCCCTTCCTCAATTAGAGCTAGTCTAGAAATATCATTTGGAGAAAAATAATATCTTCTATGCAGTAAATATTTCTATTTTTGGAATAATCTAAACTGATGTTATCTAAATCAGAGTTGAAAACTTGCAATAATAAATTTCAGGAAGTTATATAGTTAGTAAATTCAAAAAATAAAGCCAAGTAAAGATAAGAAACAGTAGGAAGAAATGCATCTTCTTACTGTATTCACATTTCCTAAACTAATTCAATTTAACCTATACTGTTTAATAGGTTGATTAATTATATTCATAATTTTATTTTTGTTAAAATGACACCAGCTTGGGATCTGTGAAGATATACTTAATCCAAGAGTGTTAATATAAAAAGGTAAGCAGATTATGAACAAGTAGACTGTATTTAATGAAACTTGGCGATTTACTGTCTTTATAACAATTAAATAAATGACATTTACACTATCTGGAAAAATCAACAGGGCAAGTAATCTTTAAAGATATGTTTTCCTAATTGTAATTCGTTGGATATGAGTAGAGATTTCACACAAATTACATGTACTATGATTGCAAATTATTAAATAATTGAATTATATAGGACATTTCTTAGCTACAACATAAAGTAGTAGTGAAGAATTAAAAAGAATGTAATAATATAGATGTTGGAACTCTGAATAAAGTTCTGAAATAATAATAATAGATGGCATTGACATACTGAAATAGTACGCTATGGTTATGTTATGTGTAATAATATATATGCGTTTTGTATGTGAAATAAAAAGGTCTTGTTCTGGAGTGTCGTGCGTTATTAAGTGGACGAAAGGGGTTCGGGGGAGTTTGGGAGGAATATGAGCCACTTATTATGACCTGAATATGAAGATTTAATAATGGTGTCTTGAATAACAAAGAGAAAAATATGTAATGATTAGATACAAAGTATCTAAATTAGGTACGAAGTGTATTATTCTATCCCCAACATGAAAACGCACGACTGAACTGAGGAAGACTGTTAAACATAATAATGAAAATAAAGGACCCTTAGAAGTACAAAAGCTAAGCTTGATTTAATATATAGACTCACCCGACTCAGCTTTTGGGGCGAGGCCTACATCATTTTTGGCGCCAGTTTCTGTTTGTAACTCTGTATAGGACCTTTCGAATTATGCTCAAGTGAACGAACGTTTCACAATTTAAATAAGGGTTTTTTTTTACAAAACATGTGGTTTGTTATTAAAAAATTATTTGTTGCACAAATTTATAGTCGCAAAAATCTAATTAAACATATCCGTTAACTTCTTCCCAGAACTCGTAAAAGAAGGAGTCTCGCCAGCGCCACCCCCGATGAGCAAAATTGGAATGATAAGATTTTAAAGTTCAATAAGCCACGATATTATTCCGTTCAAAAGTGGTAATTCAATTTATGGTGAAAATATTAATTTTTGGAAAAAAAAAACAATCAAAAAGATGGTTTATTGAATATAGGGTTATATTTGTATAGCCTTTATGAAATAAAAAAAAGTTTACTAAAATTTAGAAAATAATTATTGTAACAAAATTAAATAAATAACACATGCCATAAAAATAAGGATAATTAAATTATTTGAGAAATTTCAATTGTTCAACAACTGATCGCCTGTATAAGCTTAGCCTTTTACAACAGAGATTATGTCAATATGACCATCGAAAACAAAAAAAAAATAGCGCGATATACCTTTGCTTCACGAAATGCAACTGGCATGGAACGTTCGAATGAACCTTTGCCTTTATCGTAGTCTATACTGACTACACTAATTTGTACTACTTATTAATCAAGTAATTCTCATCGATCACGTAAGTTTGTTTATATGGAAAGCAACGGCGCCTCACTAGATATCTATCACCTATCACCTAACCTAACACCTATCACCATTCGCGACAGTAAAATAATTAGGTACCTACTTTTTTTTTAATTAGGTACCTTTTTTTTCGGACTGATTTGCCACTGTTTGCCTTGAGGAGGCATTTATAGTTACGCCGGGCTTGAGGCGGCAGAGCGCTGAAGGCCCCTAGCCTAAGCCTCGAAACTAGGTACCTACAACGCTATGCGTTGTTATGGCAATGTATGTTGAAAGTTATTTTATGTATTTTTATATAGATATAGAAGTAAGTTCAAAGCTCCTTATTGGAAATATTTTGTAGTGTTTAAACGTTTCTTGATGATCTATTGAACATTTGTGTTTATTTTGAATTTAGCATGATGTTATTTGTTAAATCTGCCTCATCCCGACAAAACTGGTGATACAATAAGAAATTGAGGTGAAGAGTACCTAGTAATAACCGACGAGTATTTATGCGTGGATATATGTATGGAGAAGAGAATCAATGACTAGGCCACGGCATTATCTTATTCAGTCTTATTTTACGTATTTATATTAAAAATTGTACAAAAAATCGTTACTATTAACAGTCTCTCGCCGTTATTTACTCAGGTTACGCGACTAGGCGACAGTCGCCGGAACTTCGCACATATTATCGATATTGAACTTTGCGACCCTACGGTTTGTCGATAATAATTTGTTAGCGTTAAAGAAAAGCTTGTAAAAAAGACGTGCCCATTTTAAGCACTAAGTAATGTATTACTACGAAAAAATTTGTAAGTGTATTTCCATATAAGGTTACATGAGTTTCCTTGCAAACTAATGCATCCATTATCCCTGTTGTTGCTGCTTTCTAGTGGAATAATTACTCTCATAACATATATAGCATCTATACATAGTATAGAACAAAGTTTCTCTCCGTGCCTGTCTATTTATTCGCTAACTCTTTCTAAATAACCCAACGAATTTAGATGATTTTCTAAAACATCTGGTTTTCTATAATATCTGCGTGACATATTTTTCGGGATGGTTTGTATGTAAATTTTAATTAAAATTTAGTATGAGTATACATAGATATGGAACATATTTCGGTACAGTAGTATTTTTTTTTTTAATATTTCAATTAAAAATCGTTTAAAAGAACGATATTTTTTTCAACTTGCGATTTCTTACAGCCCTTGGAAAATGCGACCGATCACAGACGAATCGCCGGTGATTTGTGACTTAGATGTGCGCAATACCATTGAAAACCCTGTGCTACAAATACTGCATTCTTTCGCCGCGCGGCGAAATAAATCAATCTCTATTTTCATACATTTTTTACTAGGGTCGGGGATTCCCGAGAAAGGTTTACGTATATAATAAATTAAGCTTTTCTGCTATTATGAGGTTAATTTTTAATAAAGCTGGCAGAAATAAATACATACATATGTACATATGAGTGATATCACACTGGCGGTGCAATCACAGAGATGCCACAGACACGTCGGTGCGGCGGCGCTGAGCAGCTGTGTTCTTTTACCATACAAATCTTCAAAATATATTCTGCTTCTGGTGGAAAGACACGATTATTTAATGTTTGACTCACTGAAACCCTCTTGGGGGTCATTCTTAAGTGCAACTAGAGAGTTCTGTCATGTCCAATGGAATAGAACGGAACCCTCTGCACTGAGCTTTTGCACGACTTTAGGAAGTCAAATCTCCCCTCTTGCCTTTGCAATGCTAATATAATGCATGACCGCGTCACGTTGCCGTGCTCCTCGGATTGTATTGCAAGACGACCAGGGCCCCATAAACCTTTCTTTTTTTCCTCTCCGCTGCGAGAAAGGAGGGGTCAACGGTAGCCCTATTAAGTCCCGGGACTACGGGGCAAGCTAAACTACCTACCTACTTCTGAAAGTATTAAAAGTTGATACTTTCCATTTTGATAAAAAAAAGTCTACGTACGAACGAAAATACGGTTTGGCAATACTGCTGTACACCCTGAAAGAAGCCGCAGCGGCGCAGAACTGCGCGGTGCGTTGCGGTGCCGCATTTCGTCGTGTCACGCACTGACACCCTGTTCTACAGTGTGCACACTATAAATTATAGCTTTGCAACGCAAAACACATCACAATGTCTCTCAGTCACTCTTTGAATGACTAGAATTGAAGTTTGATTCTATAAAAAATACAGAGCTACCAGAGCGGCGCTGCAAGTCGTTTTGAAGTAAGGTGTTGCGTGGCAGTCGTTCTGATTTATGTATGAATTATAAATAATAAATGTTAACTTCTTCGTCTTAAAAAATTAAAACAAGTATTCATATCAGCATATTATCTTGTAGAATCATAAAGTCGATACATAGTTCGAATCACTATACTTCTACTATATATACTTAGCTGCATGTACAAATGGTTGCGAAAGTTTATTTTCTCGACCTGTCCAATTTTAAGATATCAATAGAATTTAAAGTGTAAAGAATGATAAATAATTTAGTGATAAGACAAACATAACGTGAATTTCAACAATTCTATTTATTTGCGTTGATTTTTGTAGTAATTTTATATGTATTAATTGTAGTATGGTACTTGAGAATTACAACAAATTAATTATTATTTTATTCATATTGGTCTTCGTCGGCCTCTACTATTAGTTAAACATCGATGCAAATACTTAGTGAAATACAAAGGGAATGATTTTGGATTTCCTAACAAACCATTACTAAAGCCGGATAAGACCCACGTAGAGTTCACGCTTCAGAAGCTACCCCGAAGCTTTGAACATAAATTCGGACATTCTCCCTAGTGCAACTTCACTCAATATTAATAATTCCGTTTGATTACCACCAATAGTGTTTTCTTCTAAACACTTGTAACGTTATATTCCAATATAATTTTATTAAAATTTATAACATAGAATATTCATTATTAATTATTATTTTTACATAAATATTTGATGAAGATACTCTTCACAGGATTATATAATCTGTCGAGCGAATTTTTGGCAATCGATTTTTTTTTTTTTTCGATTTTGAATCTTAACGTTGTCTTAACGTCCCAAAGACGAATGACTGATTATTTCGGTGCGCGCGAACTAGATATTGTCTTAAACCTTGGCTCCTCGAATGTAATAGCTTCAAACGTCTTAATATATTAAAATAATTCGATTATAGTCACCCTTCAAATGACTGTAGAAAATATAAACAGCATTGAGCATAATATTATCAAATATACAATATTTACTACCAATACTGGGTATGATGATATTGGAAAAAATAATTGACTATTACATCTCTGTACTGTTCTTTACTGTAATATATCACTGTACACTGTCAATGTATATATATTCCTTCCGTTGTTCCATAATATTTTTTGCTTATAATATATTTTGTAACATTTTTAAGACTGCAACGGTCCAGAATAGCTTTTATTAGATACCCCTTTTTATTTAAAAGTAGTAATGGCGGTCGGCACGTATTTATAACAGTGTATCAGTTCCCCTTTTCGGAATTTCAGGAATAAGTGTAAGGTATTAAAATTTCCCGCGAACACATTTCTGTTCGCAAGAACCCGAGTCTGGCTTCGCACCGTCCCCTCTGGCCTTCCGTTCTAACAAGCAAACGAGCGATCGATACCCTTTCGAGACCATGTCCAACACCTTGGAGAAAACCCCATAAATTTCTCATTTTAATTTGTTTATTTATTTTTATTATTGGAAGTTTAAGTTGCAAATATCAATTTAGTTTTACTTGACAAAAATATCATTTTATTTTAATTACCGCTAAAATAGACGTGACATACTATTTTTTAAATAAATTTTTGGTCTCCTGTTCTTCTTTCTTTCTTGGTTGGTTTGATAAACTATATTTGTGTACTGGCTCACATATTGTAATAAATTGTAAGTCCAAGATGTTTAATTTGACTCAAGTATGCATACAATATTTACACGGTAGGATAGGATTATCATTTACTTAGGTACACCCACACGCTCTACGCTTATTTAATAATTATTATATATTTAATTAATTAATAATCCTGAAATGCCTAATTTTATGTGAAAAATTTAAAAACTAAAGCCAATTAGACTTTTACTTGAGCGTATTCAGCCTCAATTTCCTAATATGGCAAACCTTGACCTCGTGGCCGTTCCCCGATTGAGAGGGTCAGCCGTCACGAATATAAACTAAGACAATGGCAAGTATTGGGTGCCGTGGCGCTTATCATAAAACATAACGAACTAGTATCGACTATTTAGAAGTATTGGCTTAGAATAAGCTTATAAGTTTAAAGAATGCTTATAATTATAAAATATTCGGCGTAGTTATATGCTCATAAAATGTTAAATGAGAAATTGCTGTTTCCAAAATGAAACTGTCAATGTCAAATAATCGTCGACGGAGCAATGTTAAAGCCGTTTTGGCGTATCTAATGCATTTGTGAAAGAAATCGAATATTCTCGGTGCACTCATACAACTCGTTCTCGTTTTTTTTTTCAGCCCTTTGAAGCTATTCGGAGAGACGATACACGTGTTACTTTATTTGACGCTATCCTAAAATTCATTAAGCTTTCTAAAAAGTAGTACATTGACATGCAGCCATACGAAAATGGATTCTCTGTTTATAACGTGGAAAATACCGAAAGTATGACCGAAATCTTATTGAAGATGTTACAAGATACGTTCTATTTATAATGTGCGTAGTTTGTAGTGGAGGAAGTACCAGTTGACATAGAGGTATTTAGTGCATTTTTTTATTAAGGGTTTAAGTATGAAATTGCCGTTTGGTTATAAAAAAAGATTACATGAATTCTTAAAGATTACTTATATTTATGAATAACAAAGGGTACCTGCTCAGCGTGTATCGCATGTAGCGCTGGTTTTCAGCTTGCCCCTGGTAGCGTTGCGCCAGTTTAGAAGAACCCTTCAAGTAAATTAAAAAAAAAAGAATGTATTGTAATAACCAAATATATCGTAATTATCAAAAAGTTAAAATTAAAATATAAAGAAAACAAATAACATAAGTGGTAGGTATGGAGCCTTTTTTGTTTCAGATAAGATATTGACTAGTTGTAAAAAAAAAACTTTTTGATAAAGTGTTGTTTTTTTTTCATAAAATTAAAAGCGAATGCATTTGTTCGAAGTTAAATGAAAAAATCATATATAAGAATAAAAAAATCTGTGCTGTTTAAAATTTGTTATTAAATTTTAATTTTGTAGATTTATCAATAATTTGAATAAAGTTTTCAACAAAATTGAATTGCGAGACATTCTTTACGTCTTGAAGCGACGTCATTTGAACACAGATGAAATGCGAAATGCTGTAGGGATGTTACAAGCGGGAAGGAATCACTCTCAGATATCTCGGAATTTTGGTGTCAACAAAAGCGTCTTCGGTAAAGCACCCAGGCTGCAGAAGGAGTACAACTATTCAGCGAGACCGATTCGTACAACTCACTAGATATCTTCTAAATATCGTATGATAATGTTTTTTTTTTCTTGTTTCCTTGACGTAAAAAATATCTCTACTTTTAAACCAAACGAACGAACCATATTGCGAAGACAAATATTTTTTTGTATTCCATAGAAGAGTTTCATTAGCTTTTGTTAGCGCGTATTTTACTGATATTCTATTGTCTCACTTAATTTTAAAAAGTTATTTTATAATGCTTTTACCCACTTATTGCAGTCGATTTCATTTTTAATTCCAGTAATATGTACCCCACCTTTCCATTCCGTCCTTTTATTTATTTTTTATTATTATTTTCAAAATCAATTTTCAGTTAAGATTTCTTTAATCCTAACTAACTTTACTTAAAATAAATTAAGTAAAAGTGCAGTTTAAAGGATACAATTTGTAGGTATTTATAAGGCAAATTTGACATGACGCCCGACATCTCCAGTAATGTAAACATCCGTAAATGAAATAGACGAACGACTTAAAAAGGCAAACTCAAGCGGTAACGCTTATTTGCCGGAGAATTAAAATAAAAACGTTAAAAGTTGGTGAGCAAATTTCAAAATTAATTTCACCTATTTGATTTTTATGTTCCCACATTATTTTTATATTTATATTCTACTTCTCTCATTCTATGAGGTGAGGATTATATCCCAACACTTCAATTCCTCTCAAGCTTATGTGCGAAATTAAATTCTAAGACGCTTCCAGCCGGGAACTGACAGAATTTAATAAGACATTATGAAGAGCTGAGTGCTTTGTTTTATGCATCCCGATTATGAAATATAAACATATTATCTTTCATTATTTATTACTTCTCAGGTCTTGAGTCTATGCTCTTATCGCTTCGGTTTGGAGTATATGCATCACGTAATTATGGGTGACTTTAACAATCTCCTGTTTGACTCCCTTAGGACACAAAAATTACGTTCTATAATGACGTCAATAGACTTCTCAATTCTCCCTCTCGGACCTACTCATACTAATATTAATATCGATGACTCATGATTAGATTTGATTCTCGTCTCTTCTTTCGATTTCACTGTTGACTACGGTCAAATTTCTGTGCCTGTTTTTTCTCGCCATGATCTTATATATGCCACTTACAGGGTCAAACCACCTCGACTTCAAAAGAAGGTCGTACTAACTCGCAGTCTCAATAGACTGGACTTGGATTAGCTTATGGAGAAGGTTACATTAATTAATTGGTCACGTATATTCAGCGCTCCTAATATCGACGAAAAGTATAATTGTTGAATACGATTGTCTTAGGTGATGTCAATACTATTAACACAGTAATTGATAGTATAAATTGTGATCTTCAGCGCATATATAACTGGGCAAGCGATTTTGGAGTAGCTGTAAGTCCCTCTCAATGTCAAGCAATTATTTTAGGTAGTTCTCGTCGGCTTGCTAAACTCGAAGAAAATTGCGTAACACCGGTCTTGTACAGTAACATTGTAATACCTTTCAGTAGTCAAATTAAAGACCTTGGTCTGATCATTGACAAGAGTCTCAGTTGGCGTCCTTATGTGGCCGAAGTTACATCGTAAAATTACGAACACACTGCGAAGTCTTTATCGCTTTAAATATTTCCTTCCAATAAAGACTAAGATTTTACTCGTACAGGGTCTATTTCTACCTATTCTGGATTATGCTGATGTTTGTTATACTGATATAAGTTAAGAACTTCTGTGCAAATTAGATCGACTACTCAATAACTGCATTCGCTTTATCTTCGGTCTTCGCAAGTACGATCATATTTCCCAGTATCGTTCAAAACTTAAGTGGCTATCAGTTCCGCAACAAAGGAAGGCACGAATACTGCGTACTCTTTACTCAATTATAAACGATCGTTGCGCACCAGAGTATCTAAAGTTCAACTTTCGATATCAGGGCAGTAGTCACGATTATACGCTTTGATCCTCTGAAAACTTAAGTTTATCATGGTTCTATTTAGGCTGGAATTTTCGGTTGTACGGGATTGTGTCTTTCTTACAAAACGTGCGAAAAAATGATGTTTTAAAATTTTTACAATGTTGCTTCATTACGTCGCTAGATGGCATAAAATAATTAAATAAAAATAGATTTTGGTAAATTTAAAAATGTATATTCACACCTCTTATCAGGATTGTTTTATTTTCTACTACTTTAAAATAAAACCATGAAACGTTGTATGTATTTAGGCACTTGATAAAAATAGAATAAATATTTGTTTTAATGTTTTTAAAATTTTGACTTGTGTGGGGATAAAATAGAATAGGAAATGAAAGTTGGCGCTTGAAAGTCAGGGAAAAATCACTCTTTCACGCGTAAACCCCCCTAGAAAACAATACAAGTTACCTTTTGTTTTAAAAAAGGCATGAAGGGGTTGAAATAAGCGACGAATGTTTGTATGGGAGTTCGTTATTATCGAATGTAATGACATAAATCTTTGTCAAATATATATATATATATATTGAAAACAAAGTTTATAAAATGTATTCAAATAAGATATTTGCAGTGAACCAAAGCAGTTTATATGTGTATTATTAGGGAAATAAGTATCGTAAAATATTAAAAATAACGCCCACATCAACTAGTCTACGCAGTCGAAGTAGTGGGCAAAAGCTATCCTTACTTATATTATAGATGTGAATGTAAGTTTGTTACGCTTTTACGTAAAACAAAAAACGTTTTTATAACTAAAGAAATATTTTTACAGAGGGTAAAAAATTATTACAAATACGAATTAATAAACGCGAATGTTTCGATGGACGTTTGGTACCGGGTAACTCCACTACGGCTAAACAGATCTGGACGAAATTTGGCACAGAGATATATTATAGTCTGAAATAGCACTTAGGCTTTGTATCCTGGAAAAATGTATGGTTTCCGCGGAACGTTTTTCACGAATATATGTATATTTTTATATATAGATACATCAATATTGAATTCCACGCGGATGAAGTGCGGGCAATATTCTTTAATACATCCGGATCCACTATATTTGCAAGAGCGTTGTCAGATTTTATTTTAAGTCTAAGAGCGAAATAAAAAAAAACTGGGTCTATAAATATTGTTATAAATGATTCAGCTAAAAAATAACGCTGACGTCTATTACTTTTACTCAAATCGACGTTGGTAAGACAACATACTTTGAGATGTGTTAGAAGCGGCAGCGCTGAAGATCATACGTTATCGCGGCGCTGGATAACGCGGCTGGTGTAGGCAGCAAGGCGCATCATGTGTATGCATACAGCTTAATAAAATGAGTGGACGTACCCGATGAAGCGTGTCGGCGAGTTACCATTCGATATGGCGAAGAGCTTTCATTTTATAATTTGATTCTAGTGCTGGATGTTAACTAATAGTTAGAGAAACAAAAGTATTTCATCTAAAATTATTCGCAAAATGGAATACGTGGAAATCCTAAGTAGATAGAAATTTTGTTGGATTACGCAATCAAACAAAAACGTGAAATAGATTCAATCTTTTTTCAGTTATCGTAAGGCAAGGATTAAAAAGTTTACGTTGTCAAATTTAAAATTTTTGATAATGTGCTCCACATTAAGACGAAGCACAGATAATTTTCAGTGTATAATTGATAAAACTGGTTCGACTTAAAGGGTTGTGATATTGAGAAGGTTAATTAAGCTTGAGTGATTACGTGGAGGTCGGGAGCCCAAGAGAGGCTCGGGGTTCCTATGAGAGGTTCGCAGATGTGTTAAGTAACAGTTGGTATTGAGGGTTATGCGTGGCCATGGGTCATATGTAGACCTAAATTTGACTGAGTTGTTTTGTTTGATTTGGTCACATGGTTTTTACTCGACACATAAATACTTTCATAACAAAGTCAACAAGTCAAAGTACTTGATTATTGACAACATGTTAATTTTAAAAAAATAGATCGAGCAAGTTATATTCGCCACTGTCAACAATATAGCTACAGTTATATAGCCTTACTAATTTATTACAACCAGCAGAAACGGCAAATATAATAACAATTGCTTGTCACTGCTGTAGTTCAAATTATCGTCTTTTCTTAGTCCTTCTCTTGAATGGGTTCGGGCGTTGTTGCAGACCACGACTTTAGGACGTCTGCTTCTGCTATGTAGTTTACAGGTTGCGCCCAGCGTAGTGAGGGAGGCGACCGGATGACGTCGTTGCTCTTTTTTCACCTCGGGGGCGAGTAGGAGATGCCAGTTTTGTCCTGGTATTAAAACCCTTGGAGGGGTTTTGCTGCACGTGAATAAGTCGACAAGGTAATGTGCAGCGCGCGATCACAATGCGGGTCACTCGATGACGTGCTAGCTTCGGGATTGCAAAAGTCCCTTCTTCTATTTCGAAGTGGTTCATCACACCCTTGTGTTTGTGGATGACGGGCCGTGATCCACTCGCCTCCAATTACTGTTTTTCCTAATATATTGTTGTAACAACTGTGATCGTAGATCTGGCGTAGAGCACGAAATTATCGATGTCGATATTCGGTCCGGCTATCTTAACGAGCACTATCTTTAGATATATGTAAGCGCGTTTTCATCGGGGTACATGCAGAGGTGACTCTTTCTTTGTTTTGATCCGCCATTGGCTTTGCGGAGTAATGAAGCAGTCTACGATGCAGCTTAGTGCATCCGTCGACGTCACATGGCTTGCTTCGGCAGTTCAAAACCTGAGGCAGACATAACATCTGTTTTTCGTTATGCCCCGGCGTCTATAGGTTAGAGGTTCGATACTTTCTTTATATTGACGAATGTTCTCCTAACAAATGATAAAAAATTGCCACTGTTTGCTTTGAGGAGGCATTTACAGCTACACCGGGCTTGAGCCGGCAGAATGCTGAATTCCCCTAGTCTAAACCTCGTTAAGAGTAAGCACGAGGGCTCCCTTGGGAGCCTCGGCTCGGGCCTAGTATGTTAGTCTTTTCATGTCCATAAAGAAAAGTAAGCGGGCTAATATTATGCGTTCATAAATCCTCCCTAAATATTTGTAAAAGACTCAAGGGGCAATGTGGCGTAGGTTTTGTTGCCAGCTTTAAGGGTTTAAGGAACCCTATGACCTCAGCGTCCTTCCACTCGCTGGGAAAGACGCCTTGAATCATTGCCGCGTTATAAATGAGTACGAGAAGCTGAATTACAACAGCAGGAAGGAATTTGGTCACCCAATAGCGATGCCGTCTTGCTGAGCGCTTTATGTAGACGTAAGTTTTTAATTAGGTTCTCGACTTCATCGCTAGTTACGGAAGAAATGGAGTCGCTAAGTAGAACATTTTTCTACCGCTCCTATTTACTTGTATTTTGCGGATGGGAATTGGGTCGAACGGTAAGTAACTGGGGAGCGCTGGGCCTCGAGGCGGTTAGCCAGACACTCGGCTTTCTCTTCGTCCAACATGACTTGCGTTATTTGGGCGTGACTGCTGGGGCATTGTCGCGTGGGTATCATCTTTTAATGATTTGGGGAGTCGCCAGAAAGATAAGTGGAATGGTTTTTGTTACTAAGATCTGGTGAGATACAGTTACGTTCTTTTCTGATAGCCTCTATGCGCACTTTGATTTTACGTTGTAGCTTACGTAGCTGCTTCCTGTTCGGAGGGAGAGTATCGGAGGAGTAAAACAAATAAGGGGGGTAAAATTCTCCCAGGCGGCTATATTTACATGCCTCGACGAGGCATTACGCCATTACGAAGGGCTTACTCAGACACGTCGATCGATGCTAACTTCACCTCGGCGCGACTAGACAAAGCCATGCAGAGCAAAGATAGTCGTGGATGGCGGTGAGTACAGCTTAACAGCGAAGTGTCGCTTGGGTCACTCAAGGAGACAAAATGGAACTGTTTCCTGCCCTCTTGAACTGTCCGCGGCTTTGTACTTTTTCATTTTTTATTTTCCTATCAATTTGTTCTGTAATTTGATTTCGATTTTAGATAAAATGTGTCAAAAGGTTGCTATTGTCAACATAACCATGGCAAGTGATATTGTAAATGTAGCTTTCTTCTATTTCTTATAACTAAAAAGAGAGTAATTATACAAATTTGAAGTCTGTTTTGGTTTTGTTAAAAAAGTTTTATTGTTTCCACGATAACACATCTAGCGTAAGCGGATTAACAAAATTAATCATCAGACAAAAATAGTACATCAGACAGAGTAAATACATCAGAGTAAAATTTAATGATGTTAAATGTAGCGAGTTGTTTAAATCGACAAATATTATAAGCAAAGATGAAGTTTTTTTTATCAGTCTAAAGAATAATCAAACTTATATAAATGCGTAAGTATGGATGGATGTTTGTTACCAGGTATCACCACAACAGCTGAATGGATCTTGTCCTGAGTTTGGAAGCACATACACTACTTTTTTAAAATGGAATAAAATCGGTTCCCGCTAGTTAGTTTCATTTTTATTATATAGATAGATCGATGCCTTGCGAACCAACATAATTTTTGCATAGTATTATTTTGAGATCCGAGCATGACAGGCGACCTAGTCCATCTCGAAAAAATGCACGATTCATATGAACATATAAAAAAAGATTAAGAATTTAAGAAAAACTCGCGAGGTTGTAAAAAAACCATTATAACAAATATTCTTGAAATCCCCTACTTAAAATAAACCCTTATCCACGATCGTAATAACGTTTGTTGTTCATTCTGGATCAGTCGTGAGTAGATGTCGCTTTACAGAGAGCATTTTATCTATTCAGATATTGTTAAATTATTTTATCGAGGTCCAGAAAAAAATATAAGAGACTTTGGAATGTATTAAAAAAGCTTAGTTGGGCTAGTTAGTAAAAAAATATGATTTAAATTAATATTTAGATCAATTTAACAATATAAGCGACGACGGTTTCTGTCTTCTACGGTCCGAATTCGGACCGCAGTCCGCCTGTTGCCGACCTCTGGTCTAGAAGTTCGACAAGCTTAACAAATGCAAATGGCCAATTTAGACAAGTTTTGATTAGTTGCCCACAGGTTGGGCGCTGTCAGTTCGTATTGTGCATTGAAACAGTATAAACGACATAGAAGTTAGGCCTGAACACGTGTACTTATAGGTCGCGCGAGCGCTAGTCTTGTCAAATGCCATACACAATGAACGATACATTAGATCAAACTCGCAAAATTATATTTTAGCAACGGATACAAACACCAAAAAAACACAGTTTATAAAATGAATTAAAAGAAGCTATTTTCAATAAACCACAGCAGTTTAAATGAGTATTACTTGCAAAATAAGTATCCTAAAAATATTAAGAATGCGGGAGGGAATAGAATAAGGGAGGCAAACGAGCAGCGGGACGCTTAACATTAAGTGAACCGACGCCCATGGTCATCCGCACACGAGACGAACTGCAAATGCGTTGCCGGCCTTTAAGGAAGAAATAAACTCTCTTCTTGAAGGCCCCTAAGTCGTATCGGTTTACGAATATCGCTGGGGACAGATCGTTCCACAACGCGGCTGTGAAAGGCAGGAAGTTCCGCGAAGACCGCACGGTTGTGGAATGCCAACCATCGAGGTGGTGGGGATGGTAACTTGTGCTCTGTCGTGCTATGAGGTAACGAAACCCAGCGGCAGGAATAGTAGTTGTACAGTGTAAATAAAATAACATGGCGCCGCATCGTAAGCCAATGACATTGCAGATGATTTTGTATTTTGTCGTGCATCTGTTAAAATTAGTATAAAGAAAATGAAGGTCGTATTAATTAACCATTCCGGGGTCCTAAAGCACACTAAAATATGGGACCCAGTAGAAAATTATTGTTACCGCTTATTGTGACCCCTCAGTCTCTCTCAATTACTATCTTAATTTTTTTTGGATTATCTCAATTTGAAACAGAAAAAAATCCAAAGTAAGCAAATATATAGGTCTTTCAGATCCCCATTATAATGGGAGCGCTGTCCCTGTATATATCCTACATAAAAACTACTACATTTATTTCTCAAGTATATCTATAACTTTCACTTTTTTTACTCACGTTTATCGATAAGGATACGTCGTTCTAAAAGTTCTTGCTGATTTTTAACAAAAATTAAAACGTATAAAGTAAAAACACACACACTAGAAAACTAAGTAAAAGTTTAGAATTCTCAACTTGCATGAACAATAGCGAAAAGTTGCAGCGCAAACTGAATTGTCCTTGAAATGTAATAAAATATGTATTTAAGTTTTTTTAATAATTTGCATTTTAAAATCTTTATAGATTTTCCTGAAGACTCACAATACAAGAAATGAATCAAAACTCCCACGACTTCGTCCGCGTGAAATTATATATATATATATATATGTTTGTGTGTGTGTGTGTGTGTCTTCGTATGAACAGTAGATGGCTAAAACTTTAATTTTAGGTTAGACTTTGAAGTGTAAAAATAACCACTAAAGTATTAAATCAGTTGTAAAGCAAAATCAATAATGTAATTACATTATTATTATTTTTGTCCATAACGACGTTGCGCGCCCGCCACCTAAGCCTAAGCAACCCTAAGCCCATTAAGTTTTGTTGCCCAGATTGCACGGATAAAATAACACAACGAATAGTTTGGCGACAGTTTGTGGTGCAGTGGGAGGTCAAACGTTATTCTGAAGCAGCAGTCGGCTATAGCAATTGACCTGTAATGGTTGTTTAACAGCTAGCTTTTCCATCATGGTCTGTAGTTGTTGACAATACAGGTTTGCCTAATAATCGTAATACAGGTTTACCTAATAATCGTTTGGCCATGAAAATGTACTAGAAATGTAGATAACACCAACACTGGTCCAGTAGACACTCCTCAGTAATTTATTCTGAGTTAATTTTCGCTTTACGTTTGGCCGGTTCTCCTGGGTTTTACATTTGTGATGAGCGTTTCCGATTGTCATGATCGATTTATCATCAAAAGTAACAATACGATTCAAAATCCCTTCGTTATTGTGACGGGATGATGATGATGACAGGTTTATAGAATTCTACAATAAGTGATAAAATTATTTCAAAGAGTCATTAAAAAATAAGAATGAAGTAATTTCTTTCATCGTCATTTAAAGGGCGTATCTGTATACAATTGGACGGATCATAATTAAGATCAGTCCATCATTATCCAGTGGCATGCTAGAATCTTAATCAGATCGTTGGTTCATCTTATGGAACTTACATACATACATTGACATACTCCTGTAAACCGTAGCTATTCCAAAATCTTTAGACCTTTTAGACCAACTTTAACACTAACAATGTGTCCTGTTGTACCAATAACAGTGGTAAATAAGTAACAATACTTCGTCAACTGTCGGTTACGTTGCTACCGTTATTGTATGTGACTTGGTATCATACGGGTATGTCATCATTGTCATAACACACTAATCAAAGACTTTCGTCTTGACATACAGCGTGAAAAAGAAAATATACATGGCACTGATCGAAACACTGCCAAATTGAACTTTCTCGAAGTGGAATGATTCTACTCTTGACTGTATTCTTGATATTGTTAATAAAGTTGAAATACACTATACGAAGTTCACTACATTAAGTTCGCTATACGACTCATATACTTCCCGTAATAAGCAAAGATAGGATTGCATCAAGACCTTTGTTTTCCCGTATCAGATTTCAACTTCAAAGGTCCAGAATGACGCGGAACCTCATCATGTTTATAAAATGTTTATAGTAATCAATAGACAATCGTAGTGTGTGTGTGTGTTACTTACTTACTGTATTACGGTCGTCCCGGGTTCTTTAATTAAAATTTCAAGATATTGAAACATTCTCTAACATCATCTATATGTAAACATAAGCATACATCTTATGTTTACATATAGATGATGTTGGAGCGTGAAAACGTTCCGCGCGAAACCATAATTTTTTCCGGGATAAAAAGACTATAATCATATATACAGACTATAATCTATCTCTGTGCCAAATTTCGTTCAGATCTGTTCAGCCGTTGTGAAGTTACCTGGTAACAAACGTCCATCCAAACGTTCGCATTTATAATATAATAAAATTTTTTCCCTCCGTAAAAAATTTTTATTTTAATAAAATGTATCATATATCCGTCCCAATACGTTAGAGAATATACGTACAAAGTTTTATGTAGATCAGTTAAGTAGTTTTTACGTGAAAGCAAACAAACAAACTTACATTCACATTTATAATATTAGTTAGGATAGAACATACGATATGCTAAGGACGGATGTTTATGTTGACAAATTGTTTATCGATATTTTAAATTGCAATTTTTGTTTCCATTAGACTTGTGAATTAACACAACTGATCTTTTTGTTGAAAAAATAACTAAAGGTTTAGTTTAGTTTCTTCGTAACACCAAGGAATCGCACTATACCGATCCCACTTAAAGTAGGAAAATTGCTAAAGAAAGTTGAGACAATATACGTTTGATAATGCTGAATGCATACTCTCGCATAAATCATACATAAATTCGCAAAAAGCACGCATAAATAGCAGAGGCGAACATTTGGTATCAATTAACTATAGTATTTTTATATATTGCTTCTTCTTCTTGAAGTACTTCTTCCATTAATGAAGGTTGGCAGCCAGTGCAGCTATATTGTTGCTATTCTATTGTAAAAAAATTAGAACTACGTATCATCATCTCCCTGCCCTTCTCCCACTTGCGTAGGGTCGATACGGTGTGTACTACTTTTCCATATATCCTGGACTTTTCTATAGTCCATACTGCAACTAGTTTTGGCTATAGTTTTACGGCCGGCCTGACGCCAACCCTCCTTGGGAAATTAGAACTACGTATCTTGCAATCAAATGGAATAAGATTTAGAACTTGTAACTGATTGTAAGACTTAAGATAGATTTTTTAAGAAACTTGTAATTGCAACAAAAGAGACAAGAGACATCTGCAACACCAAAGGAACTTCACATTTTATATTACAACTAAAATTATAGCCACAATCAACAATGTGGACTATATAGTAGAGTCCAGGGGATATGGAAGAGTAGTACATACTGAGCCGACCCTACTATAACGGTCGGTAAACTACAGGGGAGATGATGATATTTCCCGAACAAAACACGACCTTAGAAATGAGAACGCAAAACGAAGCTTGGTCGCCCAGGTACACAGTTCAATCAACGCTCAGCTCTTAGTAAAATCCGGAACTCTAAATAGTCAACAATGAATTTAATGTTTTAAATTTTGACAACGAATCGCACAAGTTATTTCAATAATCTATAGAATTAATTGCTTGTAATCTCTATTAATCAATACATAGTAAGAAAGTAGTACAAAAGGTATTGTAAGAGTATTTTAGTAATAATAATTAAAAAAGGAAAAATAGTAGGAATGCAATTATGTCTACATGAAACAATGCAACGATATAAATTAAACATAGCTTAGCTCATAAGACAGGGAAATAAATAAAGTCGTAATTACGCAATATTAATAATATCGAAATTTTCAACACCATTTCTGAAATTGACTTCTTAATTAAATATTTAAAACTTTAACGAAAGTTATCTACAAATACCCCTTGTAAACGAAGCCTGGACTAGGTGGAAGGGAAAGTTAATTACTCGTATAATGTTGCTTGTTAGTTACATCCAAGAGAAAGAAAGGAATGGAGAAAATCCAAGAAATCCATTTTTTTGTCCATCTTTCCATCGAACATCCATTTTGTTGATCGACACTTGATATTGAAATCCCGTAACAGTCATTTTAATTTCAAAACATTCTAAACCATTATAAATTTTGCAATTGAAGGTAAAGCGTACCTTGGAAGGCCAAATTTTGGGATGGGCCGCAGCACGGTGGAGCTATGCTTGCTTCTACAGGACTGCATAAAACCGGTTTTTTATGGGACTGCATACTATTTTTCACTGCTGCATCACGGCCAACGCTGAAAAAACCCATCTCTAAATACTAACATAATTATCCAAAGATTTATTTTCTTAATTCTAACTTTAACAAGCAATACGTTATTAAACCAGAAGATACGAATGTAAAGTCACCTAACTCTTAAAATTCGGTCAAAACTTTTAGCCACAACTTTTAGGTCACAATGGAATGAACCAAATCAACGGTTTTAGTATTTAATTTACATTATTTCATTTTTATTTTGTTAGTCATCTACTGATGATATACAAATAAACTACTTAATTACTGAGTAATATTAATGAATTCGTCTCTCTTAAATACTTTTTTAATTATTTTAATAAATTTATTTAATTATATAAAATTGAAACCAACGCGCACTAAAATAAATTTAAGCGTGGGTCTCACACCGACAATAACCTCGCTTGATGCGACCACCCCCGCGCCGCGCCAATCGTTCTCTCCCACCGTCGCAATATAAAAATATGTTCATATAATATTACCCTTGCGGAACCAAAGCGGGTAGCTAGTTGTCAATAATATTACTCTCTTAAATTCAAAAGAAACTATTTCAAAAGAAAGAGCTACGAAAAAGATAACGAAATGAAACAGAAAAATGATTGAAACATTTTCTCGCTGTGGAATATTAATAAAAAGCGCTATATAAACTGACATTTTCGTTAAATGCTAATTGGAAGGCGACACTTGTTGAAACGTTACAAATCTTTTAATAGATTCAAAAGTATTTTAAGTGCAACGTACACTACAAGTGGGAAGAATTTTCAAATCTTAAATGACAAGGATATTGTTACTTAAGGCGATTATTGATTATCTAAACGTTAATAAGCAAACGATGATTATCTCATTTATAAATACTATCTATAAAATTAATTGCTTTTGAAAAAAAGATTTAGAAAAATCTTTTACATTTGAATGCCCTCAATCCAAGGACCAAGGAAGGATTAGACGTAACAATACTTAGGAAAACTTTTGAGAAGTCATGGTAAACGGCGCTTGTCGGTCTAACCCATACGCGCACAGCTTTGACGTGCATATTGCATAACTGACATTTATTTCATCTTGTTTTTGAAATTATCTTAATCTATTCTATCTATCATTAATTGATTATCTATCTATTTGATGAGATATATATATA
>DWLR01000830.1:0-21670 GCA_018246295.1 Papilio alexanor hazarajatica | reverse complement strand
CTGCCAAGCGTGGCGATTATGGCACATTTCCCCCCAATGATGTTATCAATGGGGGAGGCCTGTGTCCAGCAGTGGACTATCATAGGCTGAGATGGAGATGGAGAGTGTAACGTATGTATATACAATACTTGCATATACAACGTATGTATATGCAATACTTGCATATACATACGTTGCAATTATTATTTGTTTGAAATGTATATACAGCTATACCTTTTTCCTTAGTTTCAACGTTATATTTATAGGTACTTAGTTTATATATCTGTATATCTATTTAAAACAATAAACTAATACTAACAGAGTTAAGATTGGGGCAGCTTTGATATGTTACAATCAAATAACTACAACTTTTTTGAATTTAAGAAATCCTCCTGATAATAATAGGCCGCATTTCGAAAGTGAAGTGTAGATTAAACGTAACATTTAGTTACCAATTTCATATTTAATTACACACATTAGAACTTTTAAATGTAGTACAATAACTTAGATCACAGTTACGATAATTAGTACTACTAATTATCGTAACTGTGATCTAAGTTATTGTAAAAATAATTACAGGTCTTACGACGAAATTCTGCCGTATTATAAGAAATCAGAGCGCTGCGAGCTGAGAAAATACAAAAACGCTACGTATAGAGGACGTGATGGTGAGCTAACGGTCGAGAATGTCCCGTTCAGGTGAGTGAATAGACTCAATCACTAAAATTATCGGCGCATCAAGACGAATTTTGATAAGCTATAATGGGACTATTTGTAGCGTAAAATGAATCATTGTTTGCAAATATATTTAGATATTTCTTAAATATTACGATATAAATTAATACATACATAAATATTGTAATAATATATTTTATAGGAATTATTTTATAAATAGATTTCATGACATTTCAGGACTGGTCTAGTTGAAGCTTTTCTCGCAGCGGGAAGATTGCACGGCAACCCTACAATCGATTATAATGCACCAGATCAATTAGGATTTGGATACGTTCAAACGACACAAAACCGAGGACATAGATTAAGCGCTGCTAAAGCATTCTTGCATCCCCATAAAAGAAGGAAGAACTTACATATACTTACCGATGCAAAAGTAACTAAAGTTGTAATTGAACCTCAAACCAAAAGAGCATATGCTGTTGAGTATCTCAAAAATCATATCAAACATACTGCGCGTTGTCGTAGAGAGGTTATACTTTCAGCAGGCTCAATAGGTTCGCCACAATTACTTATGTTATCAGGCATAGGGCCTAAAGAAAAATTGGAAGTATTAGGAATTCCCGTAATAAGTGATTTAAGAGTTGGAAAGAGTCTATACGATCACATAGCATTCCCTGGCATCGTATTTAAACTAAATTCAAGCAATGCCAGTTTACAAGAATTAAAAGTAGCTACACTCCCAAATCTAATGCAATGGTTGCAATTTGGAGATGGATTAATGACGACACCTGGTTTAGTGGAAGCTCTGGGATATATAAAAACGTCGCAATCTGATGGGCAAGTACCAGACGTAGAGTTGCTGAATCTGGGAGGTTCTATAGTTTCGGACAATGGTGGTGCATTTAGAAAAAGTTTGAAAATATCAGACAAGACATACGTAACAGCATTTAGCGGTCTCCATGGTTGTGACACTTGGTCCGCTATTCCAATACTTCTTCATCCGAAATCCAAAGGCTGTCTTGAGCTCCGGGATAATAATCCATTTTCACATCCAAAGCTATACGGAAATTATTTCACGGATCCAAAAGATATGGAAACTATGAAAGAGGCTATTAAATACGTTATTAAATTGGGAGAGTCCGAACCATTTAAGAAGTACGACGCCCAATTATATTTACCTCAATACCCGAATTGTTACAACCATGCTCCCGGTTCAGACTCTTATTGGGAGTGTGCTATTAGAACGATGGTTGTGTCTCTGCATCATTATGTAGCTACATGTAAAATGGGACCTCCTAGTGACCCCGAGGCTATTGTTGACCCCGAATTAAGAGTATACGGCGTGGACGGACTGAGAGTTGTAGACTTAAGTGTTCTGCCGCACACAGTCAGCGGCCATATGACGGCTCCAGCGGTAATGATCGGCGAAAAGGCTGCAGATATGATTAAAAAGATTTGGTCGAATGTGGTCGTGTGATACTAGTTAGGTTAACTCATTAGAATAATAAATTATTATAAATAAATCTCTTATGTTTAATTTCCTACAATATTAAAAAGTTCAATTTTCGTCCAATTTGTAACAGTACATTTTGATTTTTCCAATTTAATTTTCAAATTACCAGGACTCAAAAAGTAAGAGTCAGATAATTCTATTAGATTCACGGGAGTTAGCCTTAAATTAAATATCGATTTGTTTTCATGTCTTAGTATTAAACATTTTTAGCAGAACATCACAAAGTACCTTTAAAAAGATGTACATAGTCATGACTTGATACATTCAATACCTTAAAGTTTGTTAAAAGACAGTATTTTATGCAACTCATGTTTTCGCGAAGAAAATTAATGTTTCCTCAGTAGAGTTTCATTAATGGGTCTCTGAACATTAGCATGATAAAAATACTACTCATTTTAGTCTAATGTAGATATTTTTGTGTAGTTTAGACTTTATATACAGATATTTATTTAATGAATTCAGTCTCAATAATACGATTAAGAACGTGTTCATTAAAAAAAAACATAGAGCTAAAATCAAAAAGTACAAATACTATTTACTAGAAAAGAAAAACTACATAAATTGTTTTTTGGGAAAGAATAGAAAAACAAAGTTCTAAAAATACTGGTTATACATGAACCACAAGTGGGAATGGAATCGTTTTAGTATTCAAAGAACAGCCTTCATAAAGGGACTCCTCTATCGCAGCAATCTCCGCGCCAGCTACGCCTACATACTCGGAATACGAACACTCTATCAGCCGCACTCATTCATAAAATACTATCAAAGCAATATAACAAAGAAACGTAAACGTATCAAGAATTATTTAAATTGTTCTAATATTTAATTATAATATAATATTTTATTATATTCTAATATTTACATTTTATGTGAGTATGTCAGTACAGATTGATTAATTGATTTATATTCGAAAAGCAGTAAAAATACATATCATGCAAATCTATTGACAGAGTTGCAGCAGGGTATATTTGCTATTATGTCGGAAAAAGTTATCGTTAATACGTTGGAAGCTCAGTATATAACTTATGAATATAATATATGAAGAAAAATCTATATTCTTGACACTTTGTAATATTGGTACAGATCCTAGGATACCAGATCCTAGTACCGCCCCCCTTGCTATGCTTATATTTTTTGGACCTCGACAAAAATTCATCTGTATCCGGACCTCGCGTAAAACTCCTTTTCGTCCCCTGGCATAGATAGATATAACCCCAACAATTTATACCTAACAAATTCTCTTATTATGAATAATGGCATGAGAAATTGTTACTAAATTTACAATCACAACTAAAATTACCAATAATTTCATTCTACTGAAGCTCTAATTATATCTCTACTTACGATGAAATATATTATATATGGTATATGTAACGCCTACTCAAGTTTGTCAAACTATACAGAGGAGTCGTATACGCTTCATGGATATCTACTACGTTACTAATAGTATTATCTGTCTCGAATTTGGGTTCTGTACATTAAATATAATATAAACTTACATACTTTTAAGTGTTCTTTAAATATCTGCAAAAAATATTCATAAAAATATTAAATGCTATATTATGATGATATTATATAATTAAAACACATAACATGAATACAAATACAGTTTTAACATTCAGCAGTTAAATGTAACGGTATCTGAAACATTAAGATTTTTTACTACTCGTACATTATAGGGAAGGTTAATGTAGTCCAAAATGTGGGATATTTAGCTTCTAGAATCTGAAGACTTTGACGACAGCATAACTTAAAAAAAATTCGGTACATCATATTCGTCATATACGTCAAGTAGCAGTAAGCTCACCAACTGTTGTTGGGTGGGTGACTTTAAAAAGGTTAAAGTAATGCTTGTAATAATGTTTTAACGTTAGGAAAAATTACCTTTAATAATATTAAAGTAATGCTTGTAATAACGTTTTAACGTTAGTAAAAATGACTTTTAATAATATTAAAGTAAAGTAATGCTTGTAATAATGTTTTAACGTTAGTAAAAATGATGCAGAGATGAGTTCGGATCGAGAAAGCGGAGTAATATCGGGTTTGTTCAATGAATGAGCGGGAAGCGCAGTCGCCCACGCTCCGTGGCGCGCGCGAACGTTGGAAAAGTGTCTCGCGCTGCCTCAACAAATGAAGCTTTTAACTTGAACAGCTATTTGAAAAAAAAAATAAAGAAAATAATAATTATATGTGAAAAAATTCTGTCAGTGGTGATAGTTTCTGGGACTGTTTATTTGAATAATGATAAGTAAAAGTGAACTTTCACGGTGACTTTTGTTCCAAACTAAATAATTTACCATTTAATTTATTCCGTAAGAAATAAATAGTTTAACATTCATCGTTTACCATGACTGAATTATGGTAGTAAATTTAAAGAGATTAGTGTAAAAAAAAATTAAAAGTCGTTATTATTAATTTTTAATAATTATTTTTGACATATCGCAAATAGCTTTTTAAGTGCTTTTTCGTATGTAATAAATTGATAATATAAAAAAATGTATATCTAATGTGACATAATCAAAGAGCAACAGAAAATAACAGTTAATTTAATTGTTATAAAAAAACAATACTAAATTTTCAACCATAATTTTATGATAAAAGTAAAATAAAATTTGAAAACGTAAATTTATATTTAATTTTATTTAAACTGTTGAAATACGCATAACATTCGATGTAGAGTGCATTCGTTTGAAATAAATAAATAGTATACCGAAAAAATCTTATCTTTCCATATACCGAAATAATATTATCTTTCCATGACTTTGTAATTTTTAGTTTGTAAAACAGTTTTTAGTACTTATTTATTTTTTTAGAATACGACATCGTTCGGACAAAAAAAATTGGAAGAAAAAATATATCAAACATGAAAGGGTAATTTATTAGCGAAATAAATCAACAATTTGCCAAATGTTTCAATTTTTGGCTGAAAATCGTTATTTATCTGCTCAAATCCGTTATAGATTCAAACGACTGTGAGAAAATATTTGAAAAGATCCACAATTTAGCCGCTGGGAAAAATAACTACAGCCCACACGTTATGAATAAAACAGTGGTATAGAAATATGTGAGGGAAAAATAGCCCGAAATACAAACACAAATATTTTTCTGTAACGTTTATAAAAAGATTTCATTAAGTATAATAATATCTTTTTTGTGATAGAAGATAAATAATTCGTGAAACTTCAATTATTTAAAATATATAACATATTATAAAGTTAATAATCAACTTATCACTACAACACAGAATCTCACTTCTGTGTTGTAGTGATAAGTTGTAAAAGTTATAAAATAAAGATATTAATATTACAGTAATATACGATCTTAATAAAATGGCGATAGGATTTAAGCCTTTTTTTACCGATTACCTACTAAATCTAAGGTTAAACAATTTACACGTGAAGTCATATTAAACTCTTTTATCACGTAAAATATAGTAAACATTGGAAAAATTTGAAAATCATAAAACGTTCAGATTTATTATAGCGCTGTAAGTTACGGGCTTTCGACTCCGAGTCAAGTGGGGAAAATAAATCAAATTAACTGAAATAAATTCCGTTCCATTCATAAGCTTCATCAAAGCGATTTGTCAACATAATGGTTGTCAGCGTTTTTTAAAACAGACGTTGAAATAAACTATTACTATTTTTTTAAGTAAACGTTAAATAAATAAGCTGTTTCTTTTTTACTAAGATGGCAGATAGATGTAATATAAGATGACGATACATATTGATAATAAAATATAAAAATATTTTTTCTAAAAAAAAAATTTAGACATCAAACGGACAGAATAGTAAAATATAATAATTAATAATTTTAATGTTCATGATCTACACACACACAAAAAACGATTTGTTCAAAAGACTGAAACTAAATACCGATATCATTATTTCTTTTTAAGATTAAGGCCACGAATTGTCGGAGCGTAGCCAAGAAATAAGTTGTAGATGTAAGACCCAATAACGTGCGTTATCTTATTAGCTTTGTAAGCAAATCCGCGAGGCTGCCGAACGTTGTTTATTTCTTACGCTAAGTCGTGTCATAAATTATGTATAATCGTTAAAAGTGAATCTCATTAATACTTTATTTAAAACTATTTTAAATAGAAACTTTTACAAATACGTACATTAAACGTTTTACACTATCATTTGTGAAATTTATAACAAAGTAATGTATTTCTACTGATTAATGTGATTTATATCTTATATTTATATCTTTAGATTTATTTAAATTTATATCTTACGTATCTTTATTTAAACGAGGTAGACAACAATACTAGAGCTTCAGTGCTGTAAATAATTCGAAACGTCAGAAATTGTGACGTCGGTAGAGACGAAAATAAAGCCGATAAAATTACTAACAAAAATAAAATTCCTTTCGAAATAAAACTACTCGAGGTCGTTTCTCAACTAACGAGAACTTCGAACATCTTAATCTTCTCGAACACCGCAACACAGTAAACAGTTGATTTTTTAAAATATAAAGTATTAACTGGGTCATGAATTAAGATGGCGGAGGTGATAAATTTTTCCGAAAAGTTTTATTATTTATCTCGTTGAGTCTATCCGTGCCCACCTTCCCTTTCAAGGTTTCGTTTGGTACGTGAAGCTATTACGGCGTAGGACGTGAAATACGACATAAACGAACGAGTTACGACGCCCGCTTCTATAGCCCATATAATGCCCTTACTGTCACGTTAAATTGAAATTGCCAAGTATATCACCAACACCATGATTGCCTTCGTCTAAAAACTCAATCAATATGGTGCGCGAATACTATACAGATTCTTTTACAGATGTTTATATATCACTATAGATTTCTTAGAACTAAACTATTCTTTCACCAATAGAAAGCTCTTCTATTAGCGAATAACCTATTGTTATTTTTTTATTTGTCTTTCTGCCACAGCGAAGCTATGACAGGTAGTACATATACACACACACACAAACTGTGTGAGTCAAGTCATAAGAGAAAGGGCGAAAATAAAAATTTTATTTGCTGTCATGAAGTTTTTAGCAGTAAAAGTGGCATTGAATAATAAATAATACCAAAAAAACATTTATTTTGATTAATATTAGTACTATTCCCAACACCATCTCACGATATATCAATAGACATTAATGTAATTATCAGTGAGTCGCTTTTTCTAAATTTATGATTTTTTTTAAACTGTATGTATCCATTACATAGGTACTCACCGTTAACTGGAAAACATTTTAATTGTGATTTTCATGTAAATTAAAGTTAAATCGTGTGTGCTCTTTATTTTAAATGATCATTAAAAACTTTACTTATTGAAATGTGTCGATGGTAATGAAATATTTAGTAAATGATGTGTTCATGGTACAAGTGATTTTGCTTAATTAACTGATAGGTGGAATTAGGAGTGATATGTGTTAGGAATGGTTTGCAGTGACAGTTGATATTGGTGACCGACAAACAAGATGGTGGCGCGAGGGACCAAGCGCTTGCTGTCGATTTTCTTCAGCACTCTACTGTTGGGACGTGCTATTGCAGGTGAGTATACTTTCAATCCATCCACTCACTGCTGGACATAGGCCTCCTTTACTTATCGCATCATTGGGGGGTAGAAGTGCCGGAATCGAATGGCGATCGCAGTATGTTTCACCGCACTACAGAAAAGGACGCTGCTGCTCGTCCTCCGGTGGTCTTTACATCTGGTAGTCTCAAGGCAAACAGACATGTTCATGCACAACAATGTTCATCCTGGATTTGTCAATGGAACCCACGACCTTTGGCGTGAAAGGCAAGCATCAAATTCAATAGGTACCATGTTTGTAATTCATATCTAAAATCAGTCTTATTGTGAAGTATTTTTTTATGAATAAGTAGACCTAAAATATGATTATATAAATATAAGAAAGCTGAAGAGTTTTTTTGAACGCGTTCATCTCTAGGACTACCAATCGGATTTGGAAAAAAATCCATCTAATTATTAAAGAAGATTTTATGCTATATACCGCTAAGCTGAGCGACAGGTGAAACCGAGGGGCACAACCTGTCTGTAATATACTAGTACGTTTTTATATTTGAGATTTATAATACATTGCAAAGTAATTAGAGTTGATTACAATAAAACCACACTTTAAATTATTGCAACATGAAATAAGTATTTCTTCTTGCGTTAGGGTTATTGTGAAGGTAAATATGAACGATGGTAGGTATGAGCCGAGTATTTTAATTTAAACGATATTAAAAAGTTTTGGTCTGTAGTTTTACGTAAATTAAAATACTGGACTTTAAACTTTACATCTTTGTAATAAATAATGCAATTGTACAAAAGTTCAAATGTATGAAGTATTTTTTTTCGACCGAAAAGTTCTTTTCGCAGACTCCCAAGTGAGTTCATAAAACCTTCTGAAAACAGTAAAAACTACACAATTGTTTCATTAGTACCGAGTAGAATTTTCTTTACTCTTAAAACCTAATATTGAGTAAATGGGCTAAATTAAATTAATCGTCTAAACTCTAAAGGTTTCTCAATTTAACCTTTACGATTGTTCATGCGACAGTAAGTATGCTGTGTAATTCGACTTCTTTATAAAACCTTGTTATATAATATTATATTACATCAATATAACCAATAGTTGGGTAATGGCTATAAATTTATATTAAAATAATTATTATTATTATAGTTAGTAAAAGCTACAAAAAATTCAAACATAGCGCTAGCCAATTAAACTTTGTAAATTTTCAACTAGACGGCGCTATTAATTTTTTAATAATAATATTAATATATTTTATCCGAGTGATTCTGGTCAAAAATGTTTGATTAAAGTCATGAAAGTATTGTAGAGTCATCAGTCCTTATTACAGTCCGTACAAATTACTATCCGACGTGCCTACACGTCAACGATAAAGGAAAATATACAAGGGAGTACAAAAGACAACTTGTCCAGATCCATCTTCTAAGGCTTACAATCGGTATTCGTTTTATAAGGAGTAAATTCCATCGAGGTTATACCTGCACCTACAAACCTGCATAGCGAGTCACCTGCAAACATTTAGATGAGCACGTGATGCTATTAATCGTATGGGTCGTGAAATGGGAACATAAACGTAAAAGTTACGATGTCGCTCGTTCACATTCACAATATAATGTGTCATCACACCAAGTGATTGCGTTTGACTTTCTGATTGAAATAGCAAACAATTAAATAAACGTTACGAACAAATTTATTTGTAGTGCAGTAACTCAAAATTAACTAAAAATTTAACGAAAAAATTTTCAGTACACAAATCCGATTCCGATATGAGCGAGAACCGTTATATGGACGCATTTATACCATTGCAATATTGCTTACTCGAGTGATAAAGAACTAATAGGATAAACCACACTTAAGTATATGACGATAATTTATTCCTTGTGCAGATAAAATTGGTGTATATAAATAATGTTTCACACTCAGCAAAATAAGGAGCGACGTTTATCGCCCAATATATCAACAACGACCTTTTGCTGGAAATGTAAACAAATATAATTTAATGTTTTTGAATTTTTACAAAACAATAACAGTATAACCTTTGATATAGATACAAAAAAGATAATAACTGTTAATTTTCCGAAACACCAAATACCGTTATAATTTAGGAGCTGATTAGAATTTGTAATTTTTCAGACATCAAGAACATTTTTGCTTGTATGAAAATCGGTTTCAAGACCTCCAGCGTAACATCTGTTAGGGATTTACCCTAGAATAAGTCATATAAATTCAAGGATCACCTCACCTCACCTCAGCTTAAAATCGTCCACTGCTAGACATAGGCCTCCCCCATTGATGGCATCATTGGGGGAGTCATCATGTGCCATAATCACCACGCTTGGCAGGCGGATTGGCGATCGCAGTATGTTCCATCGTTCTAAGAAAAGGACGCTGCTAACCGTCTTCCGGTGGTCTTTACATCCAGACCCAAGACAAATAAAGATGTTCATGCACACAAGTGTTTATCCTGAGTGGGAATCGAATCCACGGCCTACGGCGTGAAAGGCACGCATCTTACCAACGGCGCCAACCGGTCCGTTACAACGATGTTAAAAATATTTTTATTTCCTGGAACATATAACTTTGATAAGCGAGATTGTGGAGTAATGGAAGTGTCGTATTACATGCACGCTAATTACTTTTCGATTAGATAGAAATAAGGCATAGTAATGTGGTGCTCAAAAGATACAAGTAAGCTGACATAATATGTCAGCTTACTTGTATCTTTAGTACCTAATCTATACTTTATAAAGTTTGTTGCATGGCGTCTCCTGTCTTGAAATCAAGAAAGAAAATAAGATAAAAAGAGATACACAATTTATTTATCCCTTTCAGATTTGGTACTTAATAAGACAAACTGACTACTTAGATGACTTAGAAGGCTATCTAAGTCATCTAAGTCCTAATCTAAGTAGATATAGGCGATTGACGCAAAGATCTTTATTGCCACTCACACACACCCAGTGGACTCAACCATGCATTGCAACCGTGATCAGGTACGAGTAAGTTTTTTTTTGTAATAATTTATTACAAAAATAAACTTACTCGTACTCGTACCGTATGTTTTTTTTTTCTTCTATTAAACATTATTTAAACGAAACAATTTATGTAATGCTTGTTATTGGAGTATTAATAAATAATTACAATAATTGCTTTTGTTAACATGTCGTCAGTCAACTTGTAATCCAATTTAATAAATTATTATACTTCCTGGTTTTTTATTTTTTTATACAAGAAGGTGGCAAACGAGTAAGCAGTCACCTAAGTGGCCACTACCCATAGACATCTGCAACAAGCATTTGCGAGTTGCAGATACGTTGCCTACCTTTAATAGACAGAGAAGGAGATGGACAAAAAAATTAACATTACCTTCTCCTCTTCCCCGTCAAATCTTCCTTCCCTTCCCATCCTTTCCTTATTAGAAAAGGGTGGGAAAAGTAAGAGGACTAAAATAAGGCCTTCGGCACCTCACTCCTCAGACGAAACACAGAAAACTTCTACTTCACGCCTGTCTTCTGTGGGGTCGTGGTATTTCACCGGTCGAGCGGGCCGTTCATGCAACAGATGTTATTGTTGCGGACTCTACCACTGTTACTGTTGTTGTTGGTTCGCATTTTTTTCTATAAACTGTTCAACTTTTTGGACATTTTTAACTCGAGCTTTTTATTACTATATCTTTCAATCAATCTACTGAAATTACTTTAGTCATAATTTTATTACTTATAACGAAGTACATAAATCTCCGGAACCTTGGGTTCTGACTTGGGACATTAGGGACATAATTGTAGACTTAGGACAAGCCCTGTTTGGATTTAATGGATTTGCAAAGTGACGTAGTGTGGCTGTAAGTTGCTTATAAATAAAACTACTTATTTCTCGCGGCTTCGCGTGCATTCATTTCTTATTTTACTAGCCGACATTTTTTGTCATTTAATTCCGGGTATATTAATTTCGATAATAGATAACATGTGTCAAAATTGATGTTATCAATATTACCATGGATATTGTGAACGTTTTTTTTTTTATTTCGTATCAAATAGACGATTTATGTAAATTTTAAAATGTTAAAAAACTTTAAAACATTATTATTCAAAACTATGTTTCACAGATATCTTTCTAAAAATTCTTAAATTTTCAAACATTACTTACAACGACCGTAAAATCTTTAGTGTGTTACTAAGTTAAGAAAAACATGGAGTAAACAAGTAAACATCCAGCATCCCTTAAGGACTCTTGAGTCGGGAAATGTCACCGTTGAGTCGTTTTTGCAGCCCAGCAAGATATTTTATATATGTATACGTGAAATTTGTCCCAACATCGACTCTTTGTAATCTTCTTACATGTGCTTCACATAAAGAATGAACTCGAAAACACATGAAATTATAATATGATCGATTTTATAATTATCATTCGCTAGTGAATACAATGCCCTCGCATTCGATCCATTAAAAGTTACCACGTAGTTTACCCAAGTTTATTAGTGTGGTGGGGTCTTTTCTTCGTATATAGGAATAAATTCAAATTAAATTTCATCTATTACGCTTGATTAAAATTGTGAAGCGAAATCTATTCATTTTCATTTATTGCATTTTTATTTAAATATTAGCAAATTCTGTAAAGAAATTTTTACTAACAATTTTGTGCTAAGTGCTGGTTCTTGGCAATAATCAAATGCAGGATCCACGTGTGATCAACAATCTTATTATACTATTTTTTGAGTAATATTCTTATTAATTCAATAGATTTTGTTTTTTAATAATTTATAAACGGTTAAATAATTTATTTAATTTATGTTTCCAAAATGTTTTAATCTTTTTTTTTTAAAGGAAATATCAGAAAGGTTAGTCGACATCACAGGAGACCGAAGAGCTGGCAGCTACCTCGGACAAAGAATTAGCTATTCAAAGGAGGAACGCTGCCAGTATCTTCGGAACCTTGCCTAAAGGGACTCCAGCTAATTTTGATTATATAGTATAGTTATATAGTACTCTGTGTAGTTTTATATATAACATGTGTCAAAATGTTGTTATTGTCTTTTAATCTTTATTAAAATATCGAACATATTTCTAGATGGGATCGCTTTTATATAAAGGCATTTTTGAATAGGTTTACTAAAAGCGACAATAGCCGACATAAGGGTGAACTCCACTTTTTTCAATTTCATGACATATTCGGCTTTTGTTCTATGAAATATCAATGTTTTTACAAACGCACCCTGTTTTATAGTCCTTTATTCAAGACTACGACATTTCTGCAAAATATAAAAACGTACGTATATGCATAAATAAAACATGTATGTACGTTTAGAATACCTATTTATATGTATGTCCATATAAAATATATTTTGTGTGTTTGTGATGTAACGTTGTTGGACTTATCATAAATATAACCTAACCGTAAATTGTAAGAAGGGCAAGGACAAGTTTTTGTTACACTTTATAGTTCTTCCAAACACGAAAAAATCGATTTTGTCTATGGCAACTAATGACCGTGTGGTATTTCCACGAAAGTGAAATTATTATACAACAATCTTTAATTTTATTATACTAGCAACCCGCCCTCGACTTCGCGTGGACAGCAGAACATAATTATTTAACCCAACATTTTTTTTTTCTCAAAAATCAACGTCATTGTTTTCAGATAATGTAAAGCCAAGTTTAATAAATCTTTAACAATGGTAGAGTCCGCAACAACAACATCTGTTGCACGAATGGATCGTAAACGAAGCCATCGCGGTTTTTTCTGTAGTTCTATGAAAGAAGAATATCCTACATATATTGTTATACACCATACGGATTAGGCTGCGTTTTCGATGAAAGCTCCCAGGAAGCTTGACTTTTTCCGACATTTTCAACAATCATCATCATTTTTGAACCAATTTACACAAAAACTTAACAAGTTATACACCTAATCCAATCCTTATGAGTCACTCTATCTATTGTTCGAAACAGCATGAAATCTTTTAAGTACTTTATGAGTTTTTCGCGAATAGACATGGCGTGTACTAAGTTTTATGATATTACGTAAAACAATAAAATTTTTCATATTTGATACTTTATTATAAAATACTTTATTATATAACAGTCCTCCTAAACAACTAAGAAGTTAATATATCTATAGAATATATATATCTTCTAGTTTTATGTGAATTAAATGAATAAAGTCACTTTTTTCAGAAGCTTCTTTGACTCCTCGTTGTTTAATAAAAGAAGGAAATCAAAAATGGGGTTTTTGTTTTGATTTTTGAGGTTACAGAATTCCAAAATGGTGTTGTAAGTTAAAACCCTTATATGATTCCCGAAACGTTATCCGAAATTTGAAAATGTTCTCGGAACCGGTAATTTAAAAATTCGTTTATCACGTAAAGTGTTATAGCTGGACATGACATTAAGGAATTTATGGGTTCCTGGAGCAATCAAAAAAAATACGAACAGATAAAAACTTGTTAGATGCTTGAAACGATGTTTCTGTTAGAATTCGAAATGTTGTTTTCAACACCACTTTCAACACGGACCCTTGCGCATTTTCAATTTCCATCATAGTTGTCTTCGCTGCGATGCCCCACACTGATACAATAGCTGATCAATGACCGACACACCGCGTCGTAGCTAGCTATCGGCACAGTTGCGGACTTTAATAAATAAACAGTATTCCTAACTCTTGTAGAGATCTTGTTAATGTGATGACTGAAATGTAATTTCTCATCAACCAAGACACCAAGGTACTTAATAACGTCAGACCGCTGGATGGTTTCACAGTTACAGGGATTGGTGTAATATTAATAATAATAATATAATATTCTGGGACATTATTCACACACGGCCATCTGATCCCAAACTAAGCAGAGCTTGTGCTATGGAAACCAGATGACTGATATACTACATATATTAATATTTTCTTTTGTAAATACATACATATATAGATAATTACATCCAGACACAAGACAAACAGACATGTTCATGCACACCAATGTTTGTCTTGGCTGGGCCTTGAACCCACGACCTGCGGCGTGAAAGGTAACTTACCACTGCGCCAACCGGTCAGTCATATTTTTTACATGAATGAATTTTTATGATGGGTTTGAATGATGGTTTCGATGCGGCAGATTTATGAAAACAACGAAATTTAGTTTTTACTGCTGATGGTGCAACAAAGAGATTGAAATAAACACAACTTACGGCATCTAAGCCCTTTTTTTTTTTTCAAAAAGTTATTCTCGATAACATACAGCAACCGGGTCTAGTTATTGAGCTTATAAAAATGTCACTAGCAGTTTTACAACTTTTAATTATTATTCAGATACCGTCATATAGCGCCATCTCAAAAAATTTTGAGGAGTTACTTACCACCTTACAATTTTTGTTAGGAGAACTTTTTAAGCATAAGTACCACAAATATTTACACGCCCATTACAAAAAATATCCGTATCGTTTATTCCCTTCGCGATAAGGTTTGACTACGTAAAATGTTTTAATATAAAAAAATAGGTACAGAGAATTTAGAATTAAATAATTAATAAATCAAAATGTTTCGATGTTCAGCTGGATAGGTAGGATTATAGCGGCAATAAATCAGAACAGACTGTACGTTGAAAATAATAAAAAACAAATTTAGGTTGAGGTCCTTTATATTTCACCGAAATCCGTAAAAAGCTCGCATTCAAAGAGCGGACAGGAAAACGTTTTAGCGCATTATGAATGAAAGAGTATAACCAAAATTTGCAAGGAAATATCTTTAGAAAATTTTGTGGTATTCTTTGTATGAATAGTATTTTCATTTTAATAAAAATAACTCTGGTAATAATTACATTTTGATTAAACGTGTATATAAATATGTGTGTGTGTGTGTGTGTGTGTGCGTGCGTGCGTGCGTGCGTGCGTGCGTGCCGTCGTGCGTGCGTGTGTGTGCGTGTAGTTAGAGTTATTTTTAATTAAAATGAAAATACTATTCATACAAAGAATACCACAAAATCTTCTAAAGATATTTCCTTGCAAATTTTGGTATATGTACAATGCATATATATGTTATTAAAAGGTTAGCATGGTATGGGCATGTTATGAGGAGGGAAGAATGGCATATAACAAGGAGAGTATTAGATATGAATGTGGAGGAATATGTTGTTAGGGGTAGGCCTAAGAAATGATGGATGGACTGCGTGAAAGGTGTCATGGGCAATGAAGACTGATAGAAGGGCGTGGAAGAAGGAAACGTGTTGTACCGACCTCACTTAAACGTATGAATGTGTACATTATCCCTATAAGATAACGAAAAGAACTTTGTTTCGACTTCACACTGTAAACTTGTCAGTGTTATAAAATACAATCTTTTGGTGTAATAAAAATTCTACAAGCCTCGTTTCTGTAAACGAGCCTTCACGTCTAATCCAATTTCATAAATAACTGCCGCACATAACCGGCAATAAACGTCTCAAATCATATTTCATGTGATTATTTGCTTGTAAAACGAATGAAAATCAACATTATGTTGTTTTAAGTACTTTATTTATTATTTTTAGAATGACGCTAGCTAGATGATGTAATAGTAATAATAAATAATATATTCTGTGGCTTTAATTAAATATTAAAATAACACTGAAATAATACCGAAAAAACTTGATACATCTTTCGGTACACGGTGCCCGGATTCACTTTTGTGGAAGCACCCCCTGCTCCTGTGTTTTTAGTAAAATTTGATAGAAATGTTGCTTGGTTACAATTATTTGAGGATTTGTATAATTATTTGAAGATTTTTATAATGAAAGGAATATACAACATATTGATTTTATATTCTTTTAACTTCAAGATCTGCTTCTTGTTAAGTAAAAGGCTTTAGAATTCTTTCAAATACGCCAAACTCAAGTTTCATTGATAATTGAAGGATTCCCACCCACACAGCGTGATGTTGCGCGTGGGCGTACCTAAGAAAGTGTAGGTGGGCGCGACTTGTGTATATTTATAAAAAGAAATTTGCAAAAAAAATTACTGATCGTTCTGGTACGTTTCTATGAAACTACGAGAATATCGATGTAAAAACTACAACAAAATTAATTATAAACGAAAGTAACTTATCAAATTTCTTAGTTTCTTAGTAATACCAGGTAATCATCGAAACGCCAGAAATTCCAGACAGTATGTGTCAGTTAAAAAATCGAATACAAAAATCGCTTGACCATTTAAAATGGTAGCGAAAACATCGGATCTCACGCATATGCTCTTTAATTACGGGTACTCCTTAAATCTTTTCTTTAGGATGTCACTAATTTGATCGATATAAATTTTTTCGATATAAGGCAGCATTAGTAGAGGAAGACTGGGTCGACACCTTTTTCTACATTACATTGCAGCATTGAAAATGATTCCTTAAATTAATTTGATAAAATCAGGTAACAGTTTATCGATATTCCGTTAGCTTCTGATGGTTCAAGATTATTATTTGATTTTTATTTTGCACTCGTAATATAAAATCGCCACGTTATTTTTGTCGCATGTGTCGTATAACACTGTCGTATAAACCCATACATTGTATTTCTGCGACAAAATAATCGTGCGATAAACAATAGTAGTGCACACTAGGCTTAAAGATGTCCCCGAGGTTCAACTGTCATAACACGATGTGCTGTGAGATTCAAAGTCCCAATGCATCGATACACCTTGTTGACAGCACATAACCTATCGCCGAATATAATGGGTCGAGTCTCTATCGTACATACTTAATTAACTGTTTTGTGACAATGCCGATTATAAAATGTGGCATGTGTATAATTACCCTGTTTTTTTTAACACGTAGAACGATAATAAAAATAACTTGTAATATGCCTCTAAAGAATTTTATAATTTCTTAATGAATTTAAATTAATATTTTAAAACTTATAAGTTCACTGTGGGATATGTAGATCTGTTCGCAAGATAGGCAGTCGCTTAAGATAATGACGATCAGTAGTATATGTTGTTTCTATTGTGACCTGATTAGTTCTAGGGAAGATCGGGAGTGATTCTATTCTATTATATGATAGACACTAGACTGGAAACATGCACAATAATTAAAAAATAATTAAATGTAAAAGAATAAAATCCTAAAAACGTAAATATCTATATTTACAGTTGAAGGATACGTGGACGTGCCACATACGAATTATGTTAATAATTTCATTGTTCATTACATACTCATTTTTAACGTAAATTTTTTATTTCTAAATGAATTACAGGATATATAACTTCAGACTCTAGCCTTAATCTGCTCTACGCGACCAAATAACCCCTTATGATGTTTGTTTCATGTTTAAGACATATGTCTTAAATTAAACAATATTTTTTATATCCAAACATTGTTTTAATGTTTACCTTTCAACAATACAGTGAGACTCGGACGGGAGCAAGCAACATTCAACATCCCTTAAGGACACTCTCGTGTCAAGAGACATTCTGTAGGGTTGTTTCTGCAGCGTTGCGAGCCATTTTTTTTACTTTGATGTTTGTCCTGGTTTCCTGAATTTTCTCAGACCCCCATTTCTATGTAAACTACAAAACCCAAACAAATCTTAGATACATACACATCCTCGGTAATACTAAGAATACTATTGATTTTAAAGAATTGCTTGATAAACTTTGTGATACTTAATCTGCTCTTTTCGTTCAATGAATCGAATAAAATAATGTCTTCTGTATATATATATATGTATATATCTTCCACTTCAATGAATTTAAGAAACATTCGTAGTAGTCCCGCGTAATTTACAACAGTATAGTGCATGAAATGTTAGAAGTATTACACAGGTCAACACAAAATTTGACTTTGAAATTTTATGTTTTAAAGTCAAATTAAAATTATAAAGTCAATTAAAAAAAATCAATATTTTAGTTCGCAATTAGACGAAAAAAAAATATAGGACATGAAAAAGTTTGCTTTTGTATTTAGGTGACCGATAGAACGATATTTTTCAAAATCTGTGGTTTTAACTTTTAATTGAAGAAACCATTCACATAAATTTATTATTTTTATTAAGTTTCACTATCGAAATAACTCACAAAAAAGTGGAAAATAATATAAAAGTGCACGCTTTTACTTTTTCAACCTAAAATATAGAAAAAAAATAATATGTCTACTATATTTAATTCACCGCTTAATTAAAATTGCTTACCTTCCAAACATCTTTTACAATAACAAGCCAATGACAAGCCAAGGAGGCCTTGCGGCACTATGTGAACTTAAAAACCCCATACTGATCGCGCGGTATTAAAATTAATTTAAATTCATAAAAAATTCAAAAATGAATATTATTACTATAACTATCACAAAAGCAAACTTTGTACCAAAAAATTAATATAGGTATTTTCTTTTCATTTTTGTACATAATTAACCGAAAAATCATAAAATAAACCTAAGGACAAAGAACGAATTATTTTTTGTAGAGTAGAGAGATTATTTATCATAATTATTTAATTTCGAAAATTACATTCGTCACACATAAAACGGTGGCTGTTTACTGTGCCAAGGAATTATTTTATAAAAGTATATACTGATTAAAAACATAAAAAATATAGTAAATATCAAATTTATTTTATTATGAACTAAAAAAATTAAAGATTCAGTTAAGCGTAAGTATTCAATTTAAGTGTTTCTAAAGCACGCTCCTAACAAAAATAATAAGTTGCTTTATTTCAAAGATTCGGCACTTCAAGTCACCCGATCTACAATTTGTGTCAACTTTATAGTAATTAACTTTTAGATATTTTAAAGTTATTACTATTGTACTGTGTTTTTCTTGTCGCATAGAAATTGCAAAGTAAAACTGTATAAATGGAACAGAGAAAATTTCGTCTATATATAAAAGTCTATTTAGGTCATATGTGAGAGGGGGAGAAAAAAGGTGTATTATATGTTTGAAACTATTACAGGGTGTCTGGAAATGCCATGTGTAAATTAAGACCATAAAATTCCAGTGAAAATTTACGGTTTTTTGTTGTAATCAAAAAACTTAAGTGTCTAGGGCTTAAGGCCCTGTCTCTCGGTAATAATTCAATAATTGTATAGATTCATTTTACTTTCAACTTTAGTATGTAACTACTTTTTCACCTAAATTATTTTGCTTTTGCTCTACAAAGTAGCGAAACCGAGCTAAAAATAACTAAATGTTACAAAAAAAATTCAATTTACTCAAATAAAATAGCACATAATTACATTAATTTAGATTTTGTAACAATGTAATATAGAAAATAACCATACGACGTAGGACAAGTATTCACGTATCGATATTCGCGTGAAATTAATTTCTTAATAAGGAGTTCCCGTATTGAAAAAAAAAATTTTTTTTTTTGATTAGCCTCAAAAACTGTTTAACGTTTTAGTGTGATTAAACGAAGTGTAGAGAGTATTACGCGAACACTAAGAATTTAACCTAACTTAACGTTATTTTTTTAGTTTCGATTTTTTTTTTTTTCGAAATTTCGAATCGGAAAGTCAAGAAGACGAATAGTCAAGTCGGGCGTATATGAATTAAGTCGACAATACCGACGAATATCGAAGCAGTCATAAGTTCTGTTTATAAATGTGGCATATTCTACAAAATGAATAATTGTTTATTGGACTGTTATTGGTGATGCATGGTAATTTTAATTTAAACTCTAAATTTGGTCCATGACTAAATAGTATGAAGGTCACGCGACATGAAATATTGTTCGAATCCTAAGATTGATGTATGACAAAAAAAATGTAATAAATTGTATTGAGACGTGTTCTAACGTAAAAATTAAATAAATAAATGGGTTCGAACTCTGACATTGGTAAAAGACAAAATAAAATATAGATCATGCTTAGGAAGGTCTCGCAATATGAAATCTTATTATATGGCAAACTTTATTATACCAGCCGGGTGATTTATTCACTTAATTATACTTTGGCTTAGGAAGAGTATGTTTTAGCATTTCGCTGTTATTATATACCCAGAACCATGTCTTAGGGTTTTAGCTCTATGATAATGGAAATTAGGCGTCTTAGAGGCTTGCCTCTGTGATACGTAGAATTACAACTTTTCCGAAATTGATTCGGATAGTATTGGTGGATTTTGAATTGAGGAAACTAACGAGCAAGCGGTTGTTGCGAACTCTACCATTGTGAATATAAAATCACATAAAATGTAATATGTTTTATTATAACACGAGACTTTTTCTTGTAACTTTTTACGAAACACTACCGTGTCGTATTTTATTAATTTATTACAATAATATTGATTGGTCGTACATAATCTATTATCTAATCTATTTTTTATTAGTAAAATGTACCTTTATACTTTATGGGGTAGCTTTAGAAGGCTATACTAAATTATTTAATCAATATTACATTACAATGCTTTTTGGTAACTGAAATAAAAAGGACAAGGTCGAACTATGAACTCTTTGTGTGTAAAAACATGAGACTTGAGTCCGAAGTTTTTGTACAAGGTACAAAAGTTTACGTGAAGTAATCTATACGCACTTGCGCACTTACTATGGCTTCGTTGCTCCCAGCGAAATGACGTACGGTAATGGTTTGCGGGTTCGTCTCTTTTCTCGCAATTCTCCCATTATTGAAAAGACATATACTTATACATTTAACTTATCATAATATTGACCTATAGGCTACACTCCGTACAACTAAGCGCTACTTATCATAGTTGTGTCAAAACCAATATTGTATGAACAAACGTCACTATGGAAGGTGGCCATCACACTAAACGTATTTTATATTTTCATCAAAAATTTGTAATTTTGTCTAAATTGTGAGACAACCTGAACATCATATATGGCTAGACAATGTTAGAATGTATTTATAAAAAGTTGGTTTCAACAAACCTTTTGATATTTACGAATTATTTACGTAAAAGGTGAGGTTAATTTTTATTTACAAATTTTAGGCCTTTATTTGGAACAGCATTCAAGAATACATAGTTTGAAAAATTGAGGATGCGCTACAAAAGAAACTAATATGTGCAGGATCCTTTATTGATACAGAAGGCGCCTTTGACAAG
>DWLR01000829.1:0-21671 GCA_018246295.1 Papilio alexanor hazarajatica | reverse complement strand
TAGGAGTAGTCGAAGTTCCCTACGAGAAATCTCCATATTTCTTCTAAACTTTACTCCTTGAAGTTCAGTTGCGCAATAGTCGAGTGATTGATTCAAGCTCTATTTATATACTGTGGTGAAATGCTCTAGAAGCTTCTACATTGTTCTAGTAATCGATTGAAAAAAGTGGCGGGTTTATTAGTTGCCAACCTAATTAATATAAGAAATACGATAGCTGCGACAAAAAAAAAATACTAAACTTTCATTTGGTAACGTAGCGGTCGAAATGCACATCCAGCGCGACAATCAATACTTTTCGACCTGACCTGATATCACTAGGATGACTAATGCATAATATATCAGCTTACGAAAAGTATCTTTTCAAGCGATTTAAAAGAACACAAAGTTATAAATTACAGTTTCGATAATTATACATGTTCAGTATAAAGTTGCTAAACATAGCCATTTTATTTACCTCCTTTTAACAAATGACGTATATATGTACATAATATATTTTCTTAACTATTTTTAATCGACCTTACATGTGTCATACTTCATATCGTCACCTAATAAAATTAATACTGTGAATAGTAATTATACATTATTTTCCTATAAATGCTTAATGACAAAAGCATTTGTATTAATAATTACCATTTTCTCTAAGCTCTAAAATTACTTACATAAAGGCAGCTCCGCATGGAAAAAATAAATTGGTTATTTTTATAATAATAAATCACCTCAGACGAGGAAGATCCACCATCGGTTCCTGGAGTACCAGTCGCGGAGCTGTCCTCGCGATCACACGGCGAATCTAACTGCGGCACGCCAAAGGTTTTATCCTCTATCGTCGGAGTCGGCCGATATCGTAGAATGATTACGGCAGCACTAACAATAGTGTACGCTAACAGAGTTCCTATCGACATGAACTCGACCAATTTCTCCAAATCGAAGAACAAAGCTATAAGAGCTGAAGAAAAACCAGATATAATGAGATTGGATATCGGAATTTGAGATTTATTGTTGCTCATGTCACTAAGAAAGCCAAACAACAAACCATCAACAGACATAGCGTACAAACAGCGGGGCAAAGAGAACAACGATCCCAGCAATGTAGTCGTCATCCCACACACCGCTCCGACTGCCACCGCATATTTTGCCCATTCAGCGTGGACAGCGCCCAAAGCAGCCGGTAGAGCGGCATCTGGATTAATAGTTTGATAAGGTACCATGAGAGTCAAAGCTATAGCAACAAGAATATATCCAACAGCAACCAAACCCATCGACATAATAGTGGCGATAGGAATCGATCGCGATGGATCCTTTGCCTCCTCACTGGACGCAGAAATGCTATCGAAACCGACAAACGCATAAAAGCACGTCGCAGCTCCCGCTAATACACCACTGAAGCCGTACGGCATAAAACCTCCATTCTTCTCGGACCAGTTACCAATATCAGCGTAGTAAAACCCAAGGAATATAACCAGTGTTATTACAAGTAGATTCAAAATTGTGAGACCATTATTTATGTAAGCAGAAGTTTTAACTCCAACTGCCAAAATGAGTGATGCAACTATACAGATGACGAAAGCTAAAACATCAGGGTATCGACTGAGAAGAGTTTCGTGCAATTCGCCTGTGACTGATATAGTGGCGTTGCTTATCGCTCCGTTTAGCATTTCATCCAAATATCCTGACCAAGCTCTTGCGACCGAAGCAGCGCCTGAAACAAAATAATCAACAATAATTTATATTAAGGTAAAAAGTGACCCAGGGGTACTCGCACCAATCAGTTGTATTGCAGAATTTTACGTAGTACAGGCGAGAGGGAAAAAAGAATAGGAGAGGGTTGGGAGATAAGAAGGGAACCTAGCCTTCGGTACATTACTCATCAGATGAGACGCAATATAGACAAAAACTAGGTTTGAGGCTTTCCATCGCTAGACTTAAATAAAAGATTAGCATCACTTACCTATCATATATTCAAGAACGATGTTCCATCCTATTATAAAGGCCCAAAATTCTCCAATACTGACGTAAGTATAAGCGTAAGCACTTCCTGCTCGGGGTATCCTGGTTCCGAATTCAGCGTAGCAAAGAGCAGCGAGCGTCGACGTGATGCCAGCAAACAAAAAACTCAGGGCTGTCGCCGGTCCAGCCATATGGCGCGCCACTGTACCCGTTAACACATAAATACCAGCACCGACCATATGTCCCACCCCTGAAATTAGATATTTAATAGAATATTTTATATGTATTAACTAAACAGTTTCATTTTTTAAGGTATGAGTCTTATGGAAATATGAGAAGACAGTTTGTTTCTTACCTAATAACGTTATATCGAAAGTAGTGAGACAACGATTTAACGGTGTATCTAGAGAATCTCCATGAAGAGGTTTACGTCGATTCATTTTATGACAAAAGCCAGAGAGCACATGCCCCAAAATTTTGTGTCTTGCCCCCGGCATTCTGCCTGAAATTATACATAAATTTTATTATGATCGGATTATGATCAAACGCTGATCGCTGATAATCACTTGATCGCTTCCACATCACACTCAATCATTAGCATTTCTGTAATGTTCATTACTAATATTCACTTGATTTTTTTTTTACAAAATTCGAGGAAACTGTGCTTTTACTATGAAATCAAGACCGTAGCTGACGCGCAATGATGGACAATAGATACTTTTTTTTGTTTTGTTCGTCATGGTCTGTGAAACTGAGAAAACAAGGAAAATACAAAGAGAAATTAGAAAATTCTATACTAGTATTAAAGTTTATGATTTCACATGAGCTCTTATTATTATATTAGTCAGATACATCGTCTTCTCATCTTTTATTTTACTCGATAACTTACACATTCATAAATTGACACGACCATCACAAGCACACAATTTAATGAAATTTGAACCGGGCCATATATGTAGGGTCAGATAGTTTTAAATTAAAAGGTCGAAATAAATAAAGCATCAAAATGTACTTGTAAAAAAAGTTCTAAATATTTTTAGATCTTTACATTTTACTATTACGTACCTTTACGATATGAAATTGCAATGAATAAAACTTAAAACACGTACCTTTTTATTTCAGCCAGCTGACGATGTTTTCAGTGGTTCAGCCTTAAGTCTTCGAGTAGACTTAGACGCGGACTGATCTGCGCGCGCAATTTATCGATTATTTATACGGATGTATACCTAATATTATTTATATGGTTTGCGGGAAATGCATGATGGAGATAAAATTAAATGTTTCTGGAACTTAATTGTGAATAACGTTAAGTAATAAAATTCAGACGCACATTTCAGAATCAAAAAAGAAAAGTATCAATAAACTTGAAATAGTGCGTTCTATAATACGTTCCAATTTTAAATATTACCATGTTAGTTTTATAATCGGAACGTAGTAATTATATTTACATTTTAATAAAATCCGTAAATTATACAAAAAAAAATTCCTGAATACAGTTACATTTTCGGTTTTTATAATCTGATCGTTTAACAAATGAACGCATTTTATTTTAAATATAAAATTCCAACCTGTTGCGTGTGCGATGACAGGTAACCATTGGTTGTGTAGCTGACCTAAAACTGGTGAACTAATTTCGCTTCGTCTGACCTATTTTACTACAAAATAATGATGTAGCGGAATATCACATAACTATGATTTTCAATACGTTTGATATGGAGTGTGTACTAAATTTAAATAGGACAATAAATTTAAATTGGGGTTACGATTCCAAACGTATTTATTATAAATAGGTAGACATAATCTCACATCTTGAACAGAAGACAAGCGTGAAGTAAAAGTATTCTGCGTTTCGTCTGAGGTTTCGGAAGCCTATCAGGTATTCTCTGATCGGAGGATTTGACAGGGTATGGGATGGATTCGAAAATGAAATGTCCATTTTTCTATTTCCTCTGTATATTAAATGTAGGCAACGCATATGCAACTCGCAAATGTTTGTTGTAGGAGTCTATGGGTAGTGGTCCAAACCTAAATGACCGTTTGCCACCTACTGGTATAAAAAGCTATTAATAATATATTGTCGTACTAAATAAATGCGAATAATTTTGGTAGCTTGTCCATGGTTTTCTTAAGGCGAGGGCCCTATCTAACGGGTATAGACAGACATGGATTTCTTATACATCTACAATTGGCTAACATCTGCTTTGGGTTAGGTACATTGTTTGTTTTTTTTTATGGAAAAAGAATCCGAACAATCAGATGAGTAGCAAAAGTGTATGCCAGAGGGTATAATAAGTAGATATGAAAAAGGAGAGATGGAAAGCAGACGGGATCAGGCCAAGATTTTCAAAATCTTGTAAAAGAAAACAATTCGAATGGATTTCAATAATTTTATTGCAATCCTACTCCGTCATTGCATGTTGACAGTGTACATATATTCTCAAACTCCAAAATTTTACAATAACATAAATTAAAAGCATAACATATAAAAATTGCCCACATAACTTAAATAATATTTACAACTGTAAATTTAACCTAACGAAAAGTAGAAATGTAAATTAGGAATAATGAAATTATTCTATTAACTAATCACTATTAAGAATGCGAAAGATATTTAAAAATGTTATTCATTAAAATATATTTGAAAATTAAAGCTTTACAAAAACGTAAATGTGACAAAATATAATGGAACACAAGTTACCACTATACAATCTAAATCTTCTTCTTCTAAAGCAAATACAATCGTATTTGCTTTAGAAGTAATACATTTGAGATACTGCTGCTTAAATATCATTTATTTCAGAAGCAAGTAATTAATTTTTTAATTAACGTATTAAAAATAATTCAATACTGAATTTAAGGTACTGTCTTCTATACTTTTTAGGCCTTCTGCCCTATTGTGGTATTGAAACATCTTAAAATTTACTACGTCTATAATCCGTAATGTGTATGTACATGTTATTTTGTATTTTATAAAGATTAAAGTAAATTAGTTTACAGGAAATAGTAGCAAAAAAATAGCTAGCTACCTTTGTTATTGTTTTTTTTTTTTAAATCAATTAACATCACACTAAACAAAGTTGATGTCGTTCTTTTTTCATTAACATAAAACCATTTCACTGAGAAAACGATATAACAATATCAATTTTGTAACTAACCACAACTTTCACACTTCTGATACAAATCGTAATGCGTCTAAGTTAGCTTATTATAAATATTTAATTATTAAACATTTTTGTTGCCTTTGTCCCGTAATTGGATTGAAAAACTTTGTAGATAATGTATTATTAACTGTCCAAAAATGCCCTAAGATGAGGGGTAAGAAAACTATCTCTTTTAATATGACTTATGGCACGATATTACGTATTTATTAAATATATTATTATCGAGACTGTTTTGAAACTGGCATTATCATTTTTACCTTACAACATTTACTCCTACAACGAAATCATCCTATATAGATTTTTTAAATTAAGTTTTTTTCTAGCTTTTTGAAAATTATGAAATAAGAAACTTCAAACAATGGAAGACTTTGAGTTACACAATTGTGAATGTGGTTTCCATGTGTTTTAGTAGAAAACTAACATTATTATTAAACAAAAGGACACATTTACGAGAATCTTACACCGCAACATTACAGCGATTATTTCGAAAATGATTTCTTAATAATCATTAGTCCTCGCAATCTTAGTTGACCTGAGTGAAGCAAGCTTTATATGTGTACATCCGGTAAGAGAATAATTGTTTTTTCGTCCGACTAACGGGGTATGTAGAGTTTGTCCGTTCCGTTGTGCCCTCCTCTAGCCTTGACCGATTTAGAAGAATGAGGTATCATTCGATTCCTATTCTTTCCCGGGCCAAAGAGATACAGTCAGACTGTTTTTGTTTTAAATTAATTATTGCTTGTTTACGATTACTATTTTAATAATAATCTTAGCGACTGTACATATGCCCATACGTCGCCACACTCAACAAATATTACTTTAACATTACAATTTGCTTTAGACATAATTAAATTACGGAACTAGATGAAATACCGATAAGCATTGATTTGTTTAGCACAAACGAATAGATGAGAAATGAACGCATTCAAATTGATAAATATCTTATACCAATTTACTTAATTACTGTGATAACGGACCCTGTAACGATTTAGAAATACCAAGGTATTAGTTAAAAACAAAACGCGAAAACAGCAAATGTTTTATTATGAAAGAAATGGAAAGTAGATTGATATAAAAATAGATATTAATTAATCACCACAATCATGTAGGTAAGCTTTAATAATGACCAGAAAATACTCAAATGATATGTTTTATTAGGCTTCAGTCTTCATTAAATGTAGCGTTTGGTATATAATTAGAGTTTAATAGATTGATCGCAACGTAATGTGTTAAATTTCTAGCAAGTTTTAAATATATAATAAATTAAAAATAATGTTTGGTTGAAAAAAAATTAAAGACAGTATTATTTACATATCTAAACTATAGTGGTTACTAAGATTTCTTTCTAGTCCATACTGTGGAGTTAGTTACATTTAGTTAGTTATGTAATCAGTAAATATAGATACGCCATATATTTCTAGAGAAGTATAGAACCATATCAAGTTGTAAACGACTTATTTATAAGGTATTTCATATCTATAAGTTACAATGGATAAATGCATACAAAAGTTCAACAAATAGTTTTATCTACACAATATGTGTAGTTGGCATTTTCGATTATAAACTATACCTTTAATCATAACTCGTATGAGTCGGGTTCATTACAAACATCAGTCACATTACCGTCAATTCGTCCGTCACGCCAACATTAGTAAACTGAATGAATGTAGGATGAGACAAATCATACAAAACTTGCGTACCGGTCGATATGTTACACCTGACGTGCGGTGCCTACCACTTACCAAATATTATTTAAACAAGATGTTACAAAAACACACCTAAATCCGAAAAGGGGTAAGTACCTTAAAAGAGCCTATCGGTAATATTTGAAAAACGTAGCATGACCCAAAAACTCGGTTAAAATATTAAATAAACATCATTGAAATGTAACTATGAAAGATATTCTTACCCAATTTCCTCTGAGACGTAAATGAAATCAACCATAAAAGTCTACTTGATTATAAAATACCACAGTAATAATAAAAAAAAACGGATTTCGTTTGGGTGACATTCCCGCTTTATACGTCACACCTAAATGATATATAGCAAATTTACAACGCTACATAATGTTTGAAATGGTCCCTGTATAATTAATCTTGCTTACAAATAAATGGCTTCAATCGACATATTATTTAAATTTGACTAGAAAAAATGAAAATACAAAGATATTGTAAACTAATAAGTACCTTTAAAGCGAGGATAATTATGTTTAATATATAAAAATGGATTGAGCTTCAATTTTCAGCACTTGACGTAGAGAAACATACCCAACATATCTGTTGAGAACTTCAGCTTTTCTTAAACAAGTCAGAGGTTGAAAATATAAAACATGTATAAACCTTAGCAGTGCATCACAGATATACGTAATAATTAAACGGTATAAAAGCAGTGTTTTGCAGAATTAGTTTTGTAAAGATTATAAACATCAATTTAAAAAAACGATTTAACTTCTTTTTGTGCAAGTATTTAGAACAGTACCATTTCTTTATACTATTTATAATTTTAACAACCAGCGCTAATTATTAATTATATAACTCGTTTTCCAATATATAGCCATCCATTAGCCCATTAATTTTAATATCTTTACATGAAATCCATCTCATTATTATAAAATTAAATACTCTTTGCAAGTTTTTTCTTCCAACATGGTTATAAAATATATACAAATTATCTTATTAATCGTAATTTTTCTTCAGTATGTTACTGACTGATAATATGCAAATACTGCAACACAATTATGCTGACCATACTTTAACAAATAATGTAATAAAATCTTCCTAAGTTACTTTAATAGCATTTTTATCCCAAATACATAATTTTATATACACCTTAATTTCGATTAACAATGTTAACTTGTATTTAAATGTGTTTATTTTTTTCTGGTTACCAGAAAATGTTCTTTTTTTAATATCCATTGATACTGATTTTAACTTTTAAATTGTAAGATATATTATATCTTGTTAAAAATCTTAATTACCATCTCATAACTAAAAGGAATGATACTATTAATTTAAAAAATGTTAAAAAAATATTTTAAATTTGTCTTGTGTATACAGTTCAGGGCATAGTCCACGCGCTGTATTCACAAAGTACAAATGTATTTATTATAATATTAAAATTCTATTTTGTGTCTTAGTCTCATTTGCATTCAATGCGTTATATTAATACAATAGTAATATTACTGTAGGTAAATGTTTTAATTTTTCTAATCGTGAGTTCACAATGCCGAAAACATTCACATAAAAACATGTTTTTATTTCCTTCTCAGCAAATAAAAAACTGAGTTCACAAGGTGTTTTTATGTGATTGTTTCGCCAGTCCGAAATCACGGTAACATAGGTACAAGATCAAATCAAAATATTAACATCTGCATATTACTGTTTCTTAATAATTTTATAGAAGTAATAATAGCACACAAAGAAGGAACTTGAAGACAAAGCCAGAAAAGCCAGAAATACAAAATAATACAATGTTCAGACTTCCACAGAAGGTTATGTCTATAATAAATTAATATAAAAGAACTCACGCACAATATGTGGCGGGGTAGGCAGAAATTACCGATTTCTATTTAGCCCTATTCTGCATCTGTACTTCTACAAACACATGTTCTTCCGTTACAGTTTTTTTTGTATATTCCATTTTACTGCAATTTTTTTTAGGAGAGGACTACACACTGAAGTTGTTAGCATCTAAATGTCTTATTTAAATAAAATTTTATGAGTACCTTTAGTACTCAGCTTTGTAAACAAAATTGTAATGCATATGTATATGTCACAAGGTCTAAATCAAGATATGTATATTCAACATTTAAAAAAAATTAAAAGGAAAAGTTCCTATATGAATACTGATTAATAAACATTCAAATGAATTCTAGTTTTGTTTCGACTTTAAAGCCCTTTACTTTAAATTTGGTTCTATACACAATATGTAGGCCGGCCATGTACAATTTTACTGTAATTTGTATCATTAACCTGGCCTTCTAAGGATTTTGACCAAACTAGGTGTGAATAATTACATGTACATACTCGTTTTAAATCTAATTAATCTAATAGAGAGCTATACAAACATTTCAATTTAAACCAACAACCACATTCTGATAAAATACATGATTAGTATAAAATAATGGTGCAACAAACATAGTAAATTTTGAAATTAATTAATATGTCAATTATTTATAAGGGATGCATGCAGGGGACTTAAATGGTGCAAGTTTTATTTAAATTAATTCGATTAAAACAACTAATATAGTTGTGTGTAAGCGAGTCTTTGATTTTTGATTAAATTAAAATGTTTTGTAAAAATATTTAAATTAAATTTGTCACCAAGCATAAAGTTTTTATGCTATTTTTACTTATATTTTTAATATTTATACATATTGTATTCAGAAAACTATTTATTAGAAGTTTTAAACAGTGAATCTATTTATGAACATTAAGTATGAAACAACATAGTTGTTACATTTGTACTGGAACAGTACCTATTAAACAATTTATAACATAATCTGTATTTTTATTTAACCATTCTCAATAAGGTATCGACTGAAAAATGTTCCTGCATAACCCTTTTCTTAGCACCTTATAAATACACTATTTCAACATTATTACACAATACATATCACATTTAAATTGCACATCCAGAAAATAGATACAGTTATAACCACATGTATGAAACGAGAACTACTTTATAGATAAATAAATAGGTTAGTGATGATAGTATTTTAATTCACATAGACAATATTTACATATACATTGTTCACAGACACAGTGTTTGCAGTTCTCTGCAATATGCAGACATCACTATCCACCTGTACCATTAAAGTACTGAGCATGTTTAGTGTAAGGAGCAGCAATGTGGTACGGAGGAGGTTGTCCCCTCATGTACATACTGTCCGATACTCCGCTTGGGCTATGCCGATGGCTCACCACATTAGGAGAATGAGAGGAAGCTTGCCCTGCATCATATAAATCATATGCATTCTGGCTCGTTGGTGATTGGACATGACTAAAGCTACCATCATCCGTTACTAATGGAGTGTTTGTCATTCTGTATGGATTTGTTGCATTAGTGTGGCCAGTAGGAGAATATAATTCTGGTGATTGCGACGGAATGTAAGTAGGACTTGATGTCATACCATAGACATTAGCATTTGGAGTTGACGATTGATGTAATGGTGCAGAGAAATGATGACTATCAGCTGTCGGTTGCACATACACATTGTTATAGTTACTCAAATTTGGCATTGTTGTCGAACTGACTACTTGACTTACTGTGTGTAACCTGGAGCCAGGAGGAAGATCATGAACTCCATGTCTGTGATAACCATAAGCGTTGTAGTTTCGTTGACCATATATCTTCTCCTTACTACAGGAATAAGCTTCAGGTTCATAAATATTATCATGATAATTGCTTGCTGGTATATTGTGGCACACAACTTGTTCTTGCCTATGATATAATGGCTCAAATTCAGGTACATTCTCAGCTCGTGAGTTATAAGGACTTTCATTAAAATGTGGTGGCATAATGGTTTCTTCATTTGATTGTCGGTCTTGAGAACTGAGACTGAGCCTTTGAAAATGATTTTGAGTTTCATCTATGTTATTTCTATAACTTAAATCACTTGTTTGGTGATAACTTTTAAGTTCTAAGCGATCTACATATGAATTGGATTGCTTACAACTATTTGAATGTTCAATCTCTTGCTTTTGATATTTATCATGTTTAGCACCATAATGTCTTTGTGTGTAAGGTTCTGCATTTTCAGCTTCATATTCAATATTTGTAGCACCATTGTTTTCAACATACAGTGCATGATCTACGCTTTTATAAGTTTTATCTTGTTCATACGTTAAATCCAACGGTCTGTCATAGGCATTTTCAGGAAGTAGGTTATCATATATTGATGCTGTTTTAAAAGTTTCCTTAATGTTTTCACCATTGTCCATACTTGTGCTGTTGCTCTCCTTTTTATTATCTGATGCAAATCTTTGCTGTAAAGTCGGAGTTATCTTTGCTGCCTTTATATGAACAGCATTTTGCATAGGCGGTGTTATATCTTGAGTTCCATCTTTATGAATATTTCTAGCATGTTTAGCCATGGCTCGCAATTCTTTTGGGTAAGGAGTAGGTGCTCTTCGCAGTTGTCCAGGTTTCTCTGGAACCTTAGCTGTAGCCTTCATATCCACAAAACTAATGTGTCTTACAGTTGATTGTGTCTCTGTATTTTCAGGTTTCTCGTGATCATTCTTTAATTCAATAGGTGTTAAAGGCACTTGAGGGAACAGAAAACAAGTTAGGACTTGTTCATAAGTATGAGGATCAACTTCAGAATGCATAGGCACTAAAGGTTTGCTTTGATTTTCAGAAAGCCAAAGAGCCACTAAATTATCACAATTTAATAAGGACTGGGGAAGACAACTTAGAGAATTTCTCACTAAATTTAATACTCGTAGAGAGGACAAATGCCCAATTTCAGGAGGGATTTTGGATAATTTATTTGCTCGAAGCGATAACACAGATAACTTTGTACAACTCCCGATTTCTGGAGGGATTGCTTTTAACATATTATCATCAATGTTTAAATATTGCAACTTTCTTAAAAGACCAATAGATGATGGTATTTTATCTAAATAATTACACATGAGCATTAACTCCTCTAGGCTTTTCAACTGACCTATACTATCTGGCAAACAGTACAATCTATTGTTGTCTAATTTCAAAGAGGTCAAATTGCTTAGATTTCCAATACTGTCAGGCAACTGCGTCAAACTGTTGATGGATAAACTTAAATCTAGTAACTGTACACAATTACCAATTTCAGGTGCAAGTTCTTCAATCATGTTATTGCTAGCTTCAAGGTGAATCAAATTTTCTAAAGGCTCAACTATAGATGGTATAGTTGTGAAGCTATTACTATCAATCCACAGTTCTCTTAACTTTAGAAATCTTCCAATAACCTCAGGGAATTGCTGAAACTCATTCTGTCCTATATCCAATCGCAAGAGTTCAGTAGAACGTGACAGAGATTTAGGTAAAATCATTAGATAATTGTCTCTTAATTCCAATATGTTAAGATTTGCTAACCTCCCAAAATTTCCAGGAAGATATTCGAGATATGTATCATTAAGGTACAGTTCTTTTAAAGCTATTAGATTTGTTATGGCATCTGGTAGTTTCTCCAGAGGGTTAACACTGAGATCTAGGAATCTTAAATATTTTAGTGCTTTCATGTTATCGGGTATTGACGCCAATGTGTTTCTACTGATGTTTAAATGTTGTAAATTCACCAAAGAAGATATTGCTGTAGGTATAGCTTGTAACTCATTATCACTAAGATCTAAATACTTCAAACCATGGCACATAAAAAGCTGGCGCGGCAATTCTGTGATACGATTACTTTGGCAAAGCAGAGTTTCTAGTGTCCTCTCATACACAAACACATCGGTAGGAACATCTGTTAAAGATTGATGAGAGTAATCCAACTCCACAACATCTTCTACTCCAGGCCTCACACAACATAAAAAGTTGAATGGCATTTTTAATAACACTTCCACTTGAACACAAGAAACTTTAATCTTAGAAAAACCACTCATGCTCTTTTCGTAAATTTTGAATTATAAGGTCTATTGAATACATTTTATCTCAGAAATGTTTACTTAACATTCACCAAAAATCAAAAAATATCTTTTAAAATGATATTGCATTCGCTACGAAATGATTCACATAAAACTAAACTGATTCACCTTCCCTCTAGGGCAAAGAGCATATAAAATGATGCTAAATGATGATAAATGCCAAAGAGCTTATACTGTTTATAAGCTCTGGCATTCGCTCGGCATGCTCTCGGGTCGCAGGCAAAGAATATCTAATCAAAGACTACGATGATTATTTACTTTTAAGCTACTCAATTTACAAACGTTAAATTAAATGTCAAAATAAAAACAAACATTCAGACAATATTGTCTTGTAATTTATTTTTCCTCTTCTTTAATATAAAAGATTCAATTAAAGACATGGTTTGTAAGAACTTCTACAAAGGCAAATACTATGTAACATATAAACGTGGTTTTGAGGATTGTAAAAAGGATGTTGTTATTACAATTGACAAATTATTTGAAAACGATAGTTTGGTATGACTTTTGTTTATTTCGTTTCCAAAACCTCTATAATTAACTAACGTGTTCTTTAATTATTACTTTATTTTAGATTTTGACTTTATCGGACGACGAAGATCCGTGTTTTTTATTCAGGATATGTATAACAAGAAATGACTATGAAGACTTAAAAAAACAACAAGGTCTTCTGATAGATTTTGACAATTTTCCATCTCAAATTGTTAGGTTACTGCAACAATGTGCTTCCAATAACATGTTAGTATATAGTTTATTTTTATTGCAAATTAAAAGATATTCTCTCTCTTTGCAGTTCCAATAAAATAAACTATTAATTTCTAGGTTTCTCATTATTCATCAATTAAATCCTATCAAATATGACTTTGAGATTGTTGAACACAATGAATTCAAAAGATTAGTTCATTTATCATTAAGTACAGGACCAGCAACTGATTCTGAAATAAAACAACATATGGCTGAAACTATTTCCAATTTAAAGGTATAAAATAAATAATTTTATGCTAATTTATAATATTTAATACGATCGTGATTATACCAGGTAAAGCATAACAGAAATGTTATTAACATATATAAATATTAAGTAGGTTTGTGTATGATTCAAAAACTCAAAAAGTTCTGCATCTACAAAGTTCAAATTGTGAAACAATTTACAACCCAGTTCAAAGATATAAGCAACCCCCGAGCCAAAAGATATGGGGATGAATAACTGTTTTCAAATATACCCTAGTTGGTTAAAAGTTGTGAAGGTTTTTATCAGGGCTTTATCAAATCTTAATAATATTAATACAAACCTTTGGATGATCTTTATATGATTGGATGATGGATGTTTGTTACTCAATAAAGGCTACTACTACTACTACAACAGCTTGTAACTTATAATGATTTTAAAAATTATGACTAAATTATTGAACGTATTTGCATACATTTTATTTTTATTACACTAATTACTTTATATTTTACTAGAAAAATTTAGCTGCTGTTAAAAGTGCAGCAACCAGTAATGAAACAATATTGAATGACAAAATACTTAAAATGGAAGGGAAGATTCATGACTTAACACATACAGTGTCAAAGATGGAAGAAGATAAATTGCGACGAGAGACAGAGTTCTATGAATCTCTGAAACTAGAAAAAGATAGATTAGCTCAGGTTAATATTTTTTTTATTTTATTTTGTCCTGCAGCATCATTTATAAAATATTAAAGTTTATCAATTTTTCCTTTTAGGAAAAGATTCAATGGCAAAAAACATCTGATCTTAATACAAAAACTCTTTTAGCAACTTCTCAAGATAATTTAAGCAAGAAAGATAAGCAAATTGATGATTTAAATGTACTTTGTAAACAACTACGCGATACTATAAATCAGTTAGAAAACCAATTGAGGTAATTTTTAGATATTAATTTTATTTTATTGAATTTCTTAAGGCACAACAGTAGTTTACTAAAGAGTAGCAGTATAAACACCTATAAATGTTAAAAATGACTAAATATGAATTGACCACTACCCCAGCTTCTCTGAGGTCTCTACCTATCTAGGCTAATTTTTTTTATCTCTAGATAGGAAAAAATGGCCTAGACGACCTGCTAATTTTATTTGAAATTGAGAATTTTTGAGAAAGTGAGAGAATAATTGAAATAGGTTTAGTCGTTTTTTATTGTATCTGGAACAAACAAACAATCTCATTTTTCTTTATAATATAATTCTGTGTAACTTTGTACATGAAAACTTTTATTCTCAATTTATCATGTGTGGTAGTGGGAGTTTCCTGTGTTTCTATAGTTTCTTAGTTTCTATTACCATTATGGAATTTAGGATTAATACTGTTGTGAAAATTACCTATGTATTATGTATGAAAGTTGAAATGGGTGCTTCACAATATATATTCTACAATTTTACTAAAGACATTATAGTACATTATCATCATCTTAAGTAAACAAAATATAGATGCAATGAGACTCCTAACAAAATAATTGCTTTGTTATAAAATAGTCAGGTATTAAACATCAGTATTCATTAAATTCTCCATAAGCTGGTGTTTGATGGCGAATACAATACAACAAATTATGAGCTGTACCAAATGCATAAAGAGTCAGAAAACATCAAGGACATGAAAATTGCACTGCACTGGGCTGAATATGTTGCGCAAATGTATAATTGCAGAGTACCTAAGCGCCTGTTTGAGAGTCAACTAGAGCATGGGGTCTTCGAAGATAAGATTAGATTGCTGGATAACATTGAAAGCGTCCTTAAATATTGCCATCAAGGGCTAAAAACAAAAGACGGACATGGATAAATTTACATGACCATGTCCAGGTTTACATAATTATGTTAAATCTAACTTCTCTGTTTCATTATAATTTTAGTGATAGAAATCAGCGAATAAATTTTATTGAAAATGAAGTACAAAAGACTCATATTGAAGTTGCGACTCTAAGAGCCAAAAATGTTACTTTAGAGCGTGAAATAAATGAAAAGGATAAACAAATTAATCAATTGCAATCAAGATGCACTTACTTGGAAAAGGTAAATAAGTTTGTTACTAAAAATAAACTTTTACCATAGTCTATAGCAATCACTAATCATGTTTTACTTGTTCCATATTTTTTTTTTATAGAAAAAGGTGGCAAACAAGCAAGCGGTCACCTGATATTAAGTGACCTCTACCCATAGGCATCTGTAACAAACAGTGCAATTTGCAGATGCATTGCTTACCTTTAATACGCAGAGGGGATAAACAGGAAAATGAACATTTTCTTCTCCTATCCATCCCCTTCTCCGCCAATCCCTCCTTTCCTTCCCATCCTTTTCTTATTATAATAGGGTGGGAAGGGTAAGAGGACAAGGAATTCGCCTCCAGCACCTTACTTGTCAGACGAAACGTAAAAAATTTCTACTTAACGCGTGAGGTTGTGGTATTTCACCTCTCGAACTGGCCCATTCGGCAACAGATGTTATTGTTACTGCCTGTACCATTTTTCAAATCTTGTTACGAAAGGAACATTATCTTTTAGTCTCTGACCAAATTAATCCTTTTTTACAAAGTACTAAAATGTAACTTTTTTTTATTTTTGCAAATGGTGATTGATTCTTTGTAAAGTCTTTCTTTTTCTTGACCAATCATAAACTATAAAAAGTTTGTAAATTGAAGGTAACAGGGTGAGTTGTTATTTGAATAACTATAAGGCAATCTGTTCTTTTTCTGTATTCTTTTAATACAAATTTTTCTACATTCTTCTAACTCCCCACCCATCAGAGTACCCAACATAGTATACAACACCCTTATGAACAATAACGTCTAAATTGATTTGTTTTTCGACTTTATTTTTTTAATTCTTTTTTATTTTAATTCTTACTATAGTATAAATTATTATAACTTCTTGTTTTCTTATTTATAACAACAACGTGTATTACTTTTAATGACTGATTTTGTAAGTATAAAATGTACCGACCTCTTGTAGGTGTGCAGAACAATAAATTCGGTAAATATTGTACAAAAGTATATGTTATGTTCACTGTTGGTCAGTCACAAAAGAAAAAATAGAAATCAAATACAATATACTAAACTAGCTGTGCTCCTCTCTCCTCTCCAATTTCACCCATCGCGCCTTTCGTCAACTCCGAAGGGTCTCCTAGCATGATAAAGCTAAAACTTTCCGTAATAATTGCAATAATATTTTTTTTTATCTTATTGGTAGTTCCGAGATTAATGATAAACTCTTTAGTACATATATTAGTATTACACAACACAATGTTGCACAATCTATGTTTTAAGGTCAACAAAGAAAGCAGTGAAAGTATAAAGGAGTTGAATGATGCACTTCTAATAGCAAAAAAGGAAAAGGTAACTAATTAACTAATATCAATATAACATTAACTATATTTTATATTCATTTCTTTCAGTATCATGGATATTAATTTATGTTTCCGAATATTAAATAAAAAATAGTTTTATAAACATGTAAGAGTTCTTTCTAAATACAGTTATTATTATCAATATTTTTTTTAAAATTAAATATAACAACCTTAATTAAAATATTTGTTTTGATTTCATGAAATAAATATTGTAAAAATTTACATGTTTTACTACACTTTTATTAATTCTGTTTGTTGTAATATTAGTCTCTGTAAAGGGTTCCAATATTTTCTTGCAGGAAAGTCTAGAAAAGAGGTTATCATTAAGCGAATCTCTAGCAAATAAAAATAACGAAGCCGCCCATTCAACAGCGGAGCAACTTTTAAAAGCAAATCAAATTATATCAAAACAAAATAATGAACTAATTGAAATAAAAGAAAAGGTAAGACAGCATTAAAAAAAACATGTATTTATTTATTTTCGTTTATTAAATTACTGGTTATTTATTCTATTTTAGCTTTTATGCAGGACAGCTATAGCTTTGGAACAAGAAAAGGTTATAGAAGGTTACACAAAAGAAATAAAAGATTTGAAATCGGAAATAGAATCTACAAAAGATGGCATGAACGCAATGAAAAATGAATTGGAAAATCTTAAAGAGAAATGTGAAAGTACCTCACAAGCTCTGAAAGATCGGGAGGAAACTATTAAGAATAACAATATGGGTATGTACAACTTTGTAACAAGTAAGAGTTCATTTTAAAAAAAAAGTCTGACTGAATGAATACTTATCAAAATCGGACAAGCTGTTATGGCTACAGGAGGTCAAAATGGAACGAACATATACATACATAATCGCGTAAACCATTAGCTAGTTTTGGGTTGTTTGGGTGAAAATTCATTTTTTATGTTGTCAAATTTCATAAAATCAATAAACTATTTTTCAATAAATCAATGAGCTTAGTATGTATTGTTGTTTTGTTAATGTGTAGTGTTCATAATCTTGTATAGGGGACTGACTGAAGTGTGATGTAATAGATCACCTATTATGATTATTGTGTCATTTACTATCGTCTATATTTGTTACTCATATTTAATATTTCGAGTAATTTTTTAAAACATTCTACTTACACAGCCATCAATTAATGATGTGGGCCTTCCTAATACCTCCTACTGTATGGAGGGGGGGTCCGTCTTTTGAACTTGGTAATTTCTAGTCCACCCACAGTCCACCATAAAAAAAAACAGCGAAGCCACCGATCCTTGTAAAAATGACCAATGTTGGTTAGGACGGCAAAAAAGAAACTCTTATGATTGATCACACAGTCCTGAAACAAAATACACAACTGGCGCTTCAGATTTCGCGTGTCGGTGTCGGTATTATGTCCCGGCACGTGCCTACTTTGCCTTAGGGATAATCCGCCTCTGCAAGACACCATGTTTCCAGGGGGATCTTCTTTTACTAGCTTAACACATAGAGTCCTCAAGCCACTTTAACTCACTGAATTAATTACTACGAGTCTGCTTCTGAGAGACTGCTTTTCCTTATTGTCGAGATCTATTCTTTAGTGATAAATTTGTCAAATAAAACCAAACGCTCATTTCTTTGATTACTCATTAGGTCACCAAGTACAAATTATCTACACTACTACAAATTTTTTCAGTAATACAATGGCTTCATAAGAAGATGGAAGATCAAATTCCAAGTTCTGACAGACAAAACTATGGAGTACAATCAAATAGTTCGACCCCATATTTTGTGCAAAGAAACAATCAAAGCAATAATATGTTACAAGAGTCAGAAGACACTATCAATTTTTATGCAACATCAAGGACGTAAGTAGAGTGGCCCACCTTTTGAATAAATATATCAATATTATAATAAGCTCTCACTTTAAGATAGACAGAGATATAGATATCTAATAGATTAGGTATAAGCAGATAGCAATTACTATCTGCTTATACCTAATCTATTAGATCAAAAATGTGACAGGCACGAATCTACATTGAACAAAATGTTCACAATTATTTTATTTTTTTATTCAAATATGTCAAAATTAGGGATGTTGCAAAATTGAGTGGCAGGGTTAGCAGAGGACATCCCAGGAGAAATTATATCAATTGGATTAGTTACATATTAAAGAAAGGCGATATAAGGAGTGCCCGTAACCAACAAGAGGTGTGCCAGGATCTCGCAAAATGAAAACCTCTGCCTAACCCTCTGGGTTACGGGCGTGTGTGCATATTTGTAACATAAAAAAAGCCTAAAACTGATTCAAGAACACTTAATATTTGTACATAAAAGTCTTATTCGTTGATCTATCATTGCTCCTCCATTTATTTAAACGATTTAATTATAGTAATATGCTCAACAAAGTTTTTTTTTTTCACTATTTTCAGGTCAAGTTTAGACGACAGTCCTCAAGTTGAAAGTCCACAAGAAAGGTCTAGGAAATCTGGCTTAGATCCCAAATATTTGCAACCTGCTGTAAGCGATAAACAAAAAGAAAATCCTAAAGGTTAATCTCTTAAGTTTTAATAAAAAAATATATATAATCATACATGCAAACGCCTCTCGATATTCTTAATAAGACTTTTATTGATAGTTATTTAATTATCTAGATAAATAGGAACAAACTTGGGTCTCAGGCCAAAGTCACAAGAGGCGTAGGAATGCTTTTTTAGTACTCTCCGTATTTAGCAAAAATGCAAGCGATTTATTTTTCCAGTATCTTTTAATCTTTCCTAACTTAAAACAAAAAAGGTGAAAGAAGTAGGGTGGGCACTGAGCTTTCAGTCACATCATTCATAGGACAGAGTAGAAGTCAACTTTACTCAACTATGAAGATATGATGGTTTCTTGATCAAGCCGTCGACTAATTGATGGAGTTGCGGTGTCACCATGGAAATCTTCTACAGTTGAATGTTTTTAGTTCACAGTCACCCATAAACTTTTGTAAGGTCAAGGTTAAGTTTATTTTTGGATGCTAGTAATTTCATAATTAAACAAGGAGTATTTTTTGCTTGATTCTCAGTCATGTTTTGTAAATTTAAAATCTTTATATGCTTATTAGGTACAGGGAGATCTGACGCGGTTTCTTCAAAAAGTCAAAAAGGGAAAGAGAATAAAAATATAGACTTACCAAAAGTGGTTTATAAAGAGAAAAAGTCTTCACGAGCAACTCATAGGGCAACACCTGTTTCTGCGTATTTCCCCTAAAGTATTTTGTAAATATATATTATTGCTGATTGATACCAGTGTAAATAAATATTGAGTGATATGTAATTTAAGAAAATTTCAACAAAAAATGTATTCGTTTCAATTTTGATTATATGATTTTTTTTATCATATTTAAACATATTTTATTTATTTAGATTGAATAAACCGGCACCTTCAGGATGCGTTGAGATAGGCATGTATCATGAACAATGTAATATAGTGCAAAAAATTAAAGTTCCCCAGAAACATCTGTGTTTACTGGAGAATGTTTTGGCCTTTTAAGAATGGTGGAATATATACTCCTAATAAAATTAAAGCAAATTGAAGCAATATTTTAATTAAATTAAAGCAATATTTTATGATTCACGCAATTGCATTACAAGCAATTGAAAAATGCCCATACAATTTAAAAGAATAATAACCGATTACCATTAAATTAAGAAACCTCTGCCAAACATTACATTTGTCTGATGTATTTGGATTCCTGAATTCATAGCCATTCAGATATTAAAGGAAACAAAGCCATTTTAGCTAATCTATCTAAGATAAGCTTTTATGAGGATTGGAATAAACTTCATCTGAAAGACAAAAGGCAAATATTATTCTGTGTTAGCACCTAATATTAGTCATTTTTTACGACAGGAAAATGCATTACGCATACCCCCGCACCGTGGGGGCAGTGTGGGGTTATGTGTGATTCGCCTCCACTCCCCCTTCCCGTGTAGAAGGAAGAGTGGAGGAATACACACTAAAAACCTGTCGGTGGTCCTCGTTGCTTTTTGCGGATGCCCACGGACAACCTTTTGTGTTTCTTCCGCGACAACCAATAGCGATATTAGTCATGAGCCATGGTTCTTAACCCTTTTCTTGGCAATGTATCTCTGCAGATATATCGAAGTTAGATAAGTAATAAATTATAAGGACTCTTGGCAGTGTATCCCATCCACAGGATACATGTTTTTTGTAAACTTACCTTATTAGATTTTTTTGGATTTTTCTAGTCATCTTTGGGCCACAAGCTTTTGGGCAATAAAATTATTTTGATATTCAAAGAATTTTTTCTCTGCCAAGAAAAGGGTTAAAATAAAATTAAATAAATTTTGTATTAGTATAACAATAAGGATAAGACTGGGGCATCATTGTTCGCCTGTCCATCTTAATAAACTTAAAATAATAAACACTGATATCGGTTCTTGTAGTACTGGCGTGGGGGATTTGAACCATATCGTCGTTGATAGTCCAATACCGCGTAACTAACATTGTTAAATACCGCGTAAGTACCTCTTTGCAAATTTTACAGGAGGGCTAGAAAACTAATTTTCTAAAAAACTAATCAGCCGTATTTTGAATAAACTGGTG
>DWLR01000828.1:0-21673 GCA_018246295.1 Papilio alexanor hazarajatica | reverse complement strand
ATATATATATATATATAAAAAAAAGATAGAAGTACCTATAAAATAAAAATAATAGAAGTGCGTTCGTGTTTACCAGCACCTTCCCTTTTAAACCAATTCAAGCAAAAAAAAACGTATAATTTATGTTAAATTTAAACTGAAAGAATAAAGATATTAATAAAACTTTAGCAAAGTAAAATAAAATTTTAACCGCGTCCACTTTGATGTCTCTGAACACTCCCCCTTCGAACATTTTATTGTTTTTTTCTTAAATTTTTTGTAATATGTGGTAATGGTCGTCACACACGTGTCGACAACGGTTATTATGAGTTTAAAATAGCCCCACACATCTGGCCAACAAGGACAGACCAATTTCGGAGATCGCATTTTGTTGTCTCATAAGAATTTTTCGGAGGACGCTGTGTCGTCATCTTTCTTTGTCATTTGTTTATACATTTTTTTATTAGATTTATCATTCCAGTATTTCTAAAATTTTAAAAGTAAAATAAACAAGACTTGTAATAAGCAATCAATTATCTGCCATTAAAAAATACGGACTTGATACTTATTTTAAATTTAATAGTAATTTGAATTTAAGATTATTTACTTGTCTATAAACAAAAGTATAATCGCAGTCTTTGTCTTTTTCAACGCGAAAAACTTAAAAACGATTTCACGGATTTCTTGTTTATTATCATGTCGGTCCTGGCCAATAGGCAAATTTTTAAATAAGCTCAAATATGACGATGATTCTTAAAAAAGATATAATCGACTGTTACGATATTACGAGGGAAAAAATATTTGCATATATAGTTTATTAGAACTCAAGACCTAAATTTTGTACATAACACAAACAGACGTCACTAAAGAAGTTGCCATTACAGTTTTTTATATTTTCATCGAAAATGTAATTTTTGGGAATTATGGAATAAATTATAGTGATAGCTTATATTATAAGGTAATCTCCGAGGAAGTTGATTTCCAGAAACATTTAAGTATATATCATTTTACTATTTAGCGTAAAAGCTATGATGAAAGCTGATAGACCTTTTAAAAAGTGATACCCTTGTACTCTCTACTTACAAATTTTGGAATAATTTTTATATGTATGCAAAGCCGGAGAGATATATATATTTATAATTAATAATCTTTATTACAAACTAACGATATAAATTATTAAATTTATTCCAATAATGACGTACACCCCAAACACGGGCGTATCGAAATTGTGCGGTTGGGTGTGACCGAGGAAACAATTTGTGAAGTAACGCGATAGTTTACACAAATCTGAGTTTTAGCAAAGTGCCGATGGAAATGGGTGTGGAGACGACGCCATCTTGATTTTATTGCATTCATAAAGGTTGGAGGACTAATCAAGTAACTATAGTACAAACAATCTCTTTAATTTACCTCGACTGGTTGGGGGGAATTTCACTATGATTAATATTAAGTGTTTTAAGGAACTTCTTAAACTATATCAAAAAATATAATTGAAATAAATAAAAATTGCCTAGAATGAAAAGTAGATGCTATTAAACTTTTAAATTACTCCATGCTATTAAAATTTTAAAATAATAAGTTAAAACTAAAATGTTTTTAAACAAATTTAGTAATATATATTTAGGACAATATTTATTGAACACTAAAAAAATAAAATAAAGAGGTCGGGGTCAGTTTCTTATTCCACATACGTTTCGTTAAACAAAAAAAAAAAACACTTGTGTAAAATATGGTTCGGTCGAAGCGGTCATTTTACCCCTATTTGCTCATGTCTGAGACATGTGTAAAATGCGTCATGTGTGTGCCATGCTACTGAAACATATTGAATGATATTCACTGTAACATATTCAATGATAATTCAAATAATCATTTTCATACAGATATTATAAGCACTTATACAAATGTACGGTTTTCTTAACTCAAATATAACAGTTTAATTAAGACAAATATTTTTATACCTCATCAAAATCCACTCTATGTCTAATGAATAAGCTTTCTTGGAATATTCTAAAATCATTTTTTTATAATTAATTTACCTCTTGCTGATTTACAGATATTATGGAAAACTTAAAATTATTCCATTATATTCTTAACTTTTAATCCAATTAAATATTGTAAGGAAAAATTTGACTCGAAAGTCTCGAAACTTAAAACATGACTTATTTTTTTTTATAATTTTATAAAATAAAGAATTACATTCGCTGAAAATAGCTTTAGAAGCGCCATCTACCACATGTTATTTAAAACATTTATTTATAAATGATTTTTCGAGCATGTGTGCACCTTACGGCAATTTGCTGCGCTCGGTTTGCACCACGTGGGCCTTAGGGGTGTCAGTGCAAGGGTGAGTGGGGGCCGGTAAGGGGTGGGGGCGGAAGACGGTCATTCAGAGCAGCGGCGCGACGGACATCCGCCGCATAACAAGTCGATGGCGAGGAACCCGGCTAGGCGTTCTTATTTCAAACTACCAGATACTGAGTTACGAATTGAAGTACCTAGTCATAAATTTACGATAGACTTTTTTTAAATTTGTCGCCAATATATTAAATAGTGGATTGAAATTTTATGAAAAAATTTTGGTCAATTTTACTGTGCTTATTATTGCATATCTTTCGCTTTTTATTATTTAAATTTTTTATGACATTTTTAATTCTTCCAACAAAATTAGTAATGCAAAAATAAAACTTATAAGTTTTGTTTATTTAATAGGGTGTTATAATTTAAATTTTAGAATAAGTTAGATATTACAAAAAGAACAAATCTATCTGTTATTTGTTAATTATTAATCGGATTTTATACATATAATACCTATAAATAACTAAATAAATACTAGATTTATTCTATTACAGCTTGTGGTAGCTTTTATTTAGGAGAGTACAAAACAGACTGCAACACTCTTTCAAAGTTAAACCTCGTTCGCACTTAAAGCTCATGGAACGTCTGGAAATGTCCGCCAGAGGCGCTGGCGTGCGCGCGCCGCGTCACCGGAAGTCGCTCCGGCGGTTTCCGGTCGCAAAGCGCCTATAGAACACGTCTTCGTATTTTCTTACAATTTACTTTTTTTAATTTTACACTTTGATACATGCGTTACGCATATATGTAAACAATATAATGTTACTTTTTGATATATTTTTTTTATATAGGAAATAAAATTTATTGATAAAAGATAGTGTAGTTCAAAGCGGAACTTAGTCCGACATCCTTATTAAAAGTGCATATTATTCGGCATCTATTGTATAGGTCGATTGCTTATGACATTTCAAACGAACACTTCCGTGTTTCGAAGGCCTTGTAGATATATTTGTCTATTATTATACCCCTTAACATAAAATTCATGATATTAAAATGTATATAATATTTATGTCAGTATAAATATTACATAAAAACACGTGTCAAATTTATATATTTTTTTACAAATTTTATGGGACATCATTTTTTTAATCATCAAACAGCCTTTATAGTATTACTGATGAATATAGATATTTCTCATATGGTTATCATATGTCTTTGATCTCAATAACTACTACATCTTCTTCCAGACAAATAAATGCATAAATCAATGTATCAAGTTTTCGGACATTAGATTAAATTTTTCGCACTTATTTTATTTTATAATCGTTAGTAAATACTTAATATATTCATGATAAATATATAATTATCAATAATCACACTACTAACTCATTTCTTTGTCATATCCATGAGATATTACTAGCGACCTCACATGACTGGGCTAAGTGAGCTGTCTACTTAATAACATTATACTCAAGTGCATGAGAACGGAACATTGTACAGATAAACCCAGACCTCACGACTTCTACCTTTAGATATAAATCGTGCGCAATAAAAACGATGTCAAAACGGAGTAATTGAATCAGCCGTCTCGTAGGTACCACCTGCTCGGGTTATACTTCGCATTACTTTCTGGGTCTCATAACATCTCGTTTAACACAGTTTTGAATGTAGCGTGTTAAGACAAAAAGTAGTTAATCCTTTTCTTGTACTTATCGACTAGCAATCCACTACAGCTTCGCTCAGACAGATAGATAGACAAATAAAGACACAAAATACTCAATTAAAGAAGCCTTTAGTGAAAAAAAATTAAAACCAATTCAGTAGTTTTTGAATTGATCCATAAGAAACAATCATTTTTTTTTTCTCTTTATAGCATTAGTGTAGATGCATATAATCGTTACTATTTTTTTCAACTTGCAACTCCAAAATTAATTAAATTACATTAATGACACAGAGGGTTTCCAAGATCCTTGCACATTTATTCGTTTCTTCTGCGTTTGTACACTATTAAATTGTTTTATTTCTATTCAACCTTACTAAGACATCACATGAGCACTAAAAAGACAAAGCTCGCCTTTTATCTTAATAATAAACCTCATTTTACAAATTTGAAACAAACAACATAACAGCAAACCTCAATCCCTTTTCTATTGTCCCTATAGTAAATACGACCATCGGATAATGCTTTTGCTGGCCCATTTTAACCCCCCTCTCTTTCGCATAGGAGTGGGAGTCAGACGGGTGGTGATGTTTAAAAATTTCACTCACCACTGCTTCGTAGCTCGCACAATGCCCATAATCAGTGATTGCCTTTTGAAATCGAAACGGTTGTTAAACATTTGTCTCTGGGTCCCGTACGCATTGGCGTATATGCCATGGTGTCTTTTGAACTTGGACACGAGGTACTTTTTTTACAAGTTTTTGTAACTGACTGCAATAATAAGAAGCGGTGATATTGTTCTTTATATGCTCTAATAAAACGTAGTAACGTAGCTTAATCGTCTTTTTATCGTAATTCACATATGAAATTTGTTTCTCATCGTAAGTTTACATAATTATTTAGATATGAATCCCGTTCGCCATTCGACTATTGTTGCTCCCCATATCCTAGCACAGACATTTAAACTTAGTCGGAATGATAAAAAAAATATGCTTGCAAATACAAATAATACAATACAATCACATTCAAACCTCCCACATCTATATGTAGCATTGTAAGTGGTAGGATTAAACGGTATTCTCAATCCGTATGTGGCCACACGGGGCCCACACGGTTTATTATTTAATTATCGATATCGTCACACATCTGACCATCGATCTAATCGCACAAATAATTGAATATATTCGGAGGTAATCGGTTTAAAAATGAATCGATTTTTCGATACCAACTCGTATCATTGACTCTTCTTGTAACTGGATACGATTGACAATCGATGTTCGTTCCACTTAATCTTCAGAAGGAGTGTATTAATCTATTGGCTTCTGTTGGCTTCTTTTAAAGTGTGACAGTGATGGATTTCGTATGGTTTGCTTATCTCTTACTGATCTTACCAACTACTAGCACCCTGCACTGGCTTCGCTCGGGTAGACAATAAAATTAGCCTATTTTACTGATACTAGAGCTTTCCATTGGTGAAAGAACTTTTAAAATTAGTTCAGTACTTTCTGAACTAATCCAGATCAAAAAATAATTTTTTTTCTCCTGGATGTTAGTGTGAATACCTGTTAAAGAAGGAGACTTTTAAATTTGCCTAATTTCAATGTCTTCTTCTTCTATATATCTATACAGATTTGCACAAATATTTCCTATGTTGTATTTTTTGTCAATTTAATCTACATACGTTTTCTCTATTTCCCTTTACAACTTCATTCATCAGGGTTGTAAAAATTATACATACGCTAAACGTTTAAAAAAGGTTTTTTGCAGTTTTTTTAACAACTTTTTATTCCATAATATTAAAAAAGAAAACGTTAATTTTCTATAATTTTTTACGAGACTAATTTTAGTTTTCAAAATATGTTCAATATAAGCTATGACATTTGGTGGCCAGGAGGTACCATCCATTGACCAAAAAAACACAATGAACAATGGTCTTGACAAAAAGGTCAAAATATAGTGTTAGATCTTGCCATACATGTACATGTCATACTTAGAATACAGGATGATATATCACAAGAATATTTTATGAATAAATATTAAGTATTGTATATACATATTTACCACACTTTTACACGTACTTAAAAATATTTTCATAAAATTGTCTACTTTAAGTTAAAACGGTATTAATACATACAACATACATACAATAGCAGTTTACATTAAATACTTTGATTCGATAGTAATTAAGGGTTGTAAAATTTTACCAAATCTTTAGTATTATGGTCGTGATAGTTTTTTCTTTTAACATAAACTAAACGTTTATATTTATTATATTTATTACAACTAAGCGTTTACATTTTACAGTGTTTTATATCGGGGTAAAAGTTTATAAATCAGGACCATTATGCGTATAATTCACGAGCACGAGAATTCCGCCTTCACCGCACTATCTATACTTTTTATTTATGTGCGTTTTTTTTTAAATATTTATTTCCATCGAATGTTTGAACACGCTGTACACATGTTTTTTTTCGGTCGGTCACAATCTGACCGTTACAATTCAATAATCGTCTTATAAGTCAAGATCGTTTATCGACCGCGCCTACTGGCTCTAGTGATGCAAACTACCGCAAGAATAAAAAGGAACAAATCGATTAAAAACAAGAAAGTAATTTGACTTATAAAACTTCATCGGATTAATTTTGCTGTTATATTGACGATTACTTAGAGTAGCTTAGTTATGTGTGTATAGTTTATGCTTTGTTTTAATAAAAAGTAAACACTATTTTCATCATACGAAACTCCCTCGAAAACCATTTTTTTTTGTAATTACTAATACTAGTTGTATTTACTTTTTACTTCACTTTAGGACGATACAGAACTAATTTGTTAATTGTTAATTTTAGATCATAATATGTACGTATGTATTTAAGGTTATAAAGGTTATTAAGGATAAAAATAATTTGTAAATTGAACTATTTACAAAAACATACGAACATAAAGTTAAATTTAGTTCTTAAAGAACTGAATTTAACTTTATGTTCATATGTTTTTTATAATTATTTTTTTTTTATTATTTTAATTTTAATTTAATTATTAATTAAATTAATTCCAATTATTCGAGTTTGATTTATTTATTATATATCATTCTAACGTTATGTTACGATAAAGAAATGTAGCTATCAAACATGAATGACGCTATTGAATCAAAACTGTAACATAAATAATAACTCATATTCGTAAGGTCATCACTATAAGCTCGTTGAGTCGTAATACAACACAATGGTGTCCACAATAAAAATTTTCTCGACCTCACAATGAGCAATAGAATTACCGTCGAATATCGGGGCGCGGGCCTGAACGCGTTTTGACCACGTGATGTCGATTCTTCCTGCTTATCTACACGGAAGATCGTCGTATGCTTCAGTTCTGTTATCTATGACGCTTCTAAATTAGCATAAAAAGAATTATATGTCAAAACAATGGTTAATGCAATTCATATATTACTATATGATTTAATGAATGCTACTTTTTCACTTTAAAAATTAACGCTAGCATTTTATAAGAATAAATGTTTATGGTTTACAATTAGTAATGTACAAAATACAATTAGGAAGTGTTTTAAGCTAATATAATTAAAATAAAACGATTAGATCTTGGTAAAAAGTTCTTGTGACAATTCTATATTTAATGAAAACAAAAATCAGACATATAGTTAAAGTTCTGATCGACACCAATTTCATTATAAGTTACTTGATGAGTCGGGCGAGCGACCTATACGTTTTTCTCTTACCGGGATAGTGTTACATATAGATTTCAATATCAACAGTCTTAACCCGCGTCCGTACGTGATCCCGGCCTGCGTATATTTCATAAGATTTTAGAGGTGCATGAATCACGCGGGACACGAAAGGGCGATCACTCACGGCTGCCGACGCACAGGGCCCTCGGACCTTTGCCTTATTAGCATGCGTGCCACGCGCCTACCCTAGGCCCAACACTACGATATGTGAGAGCTATTACTAGACACTTTGCCCGTGTTAATATTGCTGTAAATCTCCGATCGGGGAGCAATTTCATCTTCACTTTTCCGTTTTATTTAAAATCTAACCTATTTCTTTTTTTTGCCAACAGAACCTAGCAACTATGTATGCTCGACGTGCAAAGCGCGCGTGCATTCCGCGTGGAGACTACTTCAGCATGTTCAACACGTTCATGGAGTTAAAATTTACGTGGAGACTATGCCGCAACCGCAAAACAAGCAGAATCACTCCACATCGAGTACTTCATCCTCAAGCTCTGGGTGTTCGTCTACTGGTGCGCCATTACCACCTCCGTCGTTGCGCCATCACCCTTTATTACCACCACCAGACATGCATTCCCCGTTTGGTGTTGGTGGTCTTCTTAGAATGCCACTACCAGGCAGTCTTCCGCCACTAGCTCACCCATCGGTTCCTCCTGCGCCACTATTTGCGCGCCCAAATCATCACGACCATCGCTTTCGAATGGAACAGTTGGTATCGGAGCAGTTTCGTCACCATGGCCTCAATTTGGCAGCAGCAGCGGCAGCTGTAGCAGCTAACTCTCTTCCTCCTCACCAACCATTCCCGTCGCCAGCTGATCGTTCCCCAGCGATACCCACATCTCTTTCGGCTCGAGATAGACCACCACCGGTGTCTCAACCACTCTCTCTCGAACCCCAGCTGGATTTTTACTCGCAGCGCTTGCGGCAACTGGCAGGTACAACCAGTCCAGGGGCGGCCACAGGCAATTCGAGCTCTCCTAGCCCCAGGAAGCATTCCCCGCCGTTCGCTTCCCCGTCGCCCTCCCGAGTCGGTCAGACTCCACCGGCGGGCGTCGGAACCGGAACGGTAGACGCGCCTCGAGAAGCCACGAGGGCGCATAGCTCAATTTCACCCGAGAGGAGAGTCGAACCACAAGCTGCTGACGCCCCACCCACTGAACGCACTGCCACGCCTACAGTGAAACGCAATAACGAGGAAACGATACATTCTTGTGAATTTTGTGGTAAAAAATTCCGTTTTGAAAATAGTTTGATGGTTCATCGGCGTTCACATACAGGTGAAAAACCTTTTAAATGTACAGAATGTGATGAAGCATTCGAAAAGGCATCAAAATTAAAACGTCACATGAAAATCCACCGAGCGCCTGACGCAACCGCTGAAGACGGTGAGTCCGGTGGCGATACTGGCGAGGACGATTCGGAAGATGAACTAGAAGACGAGGAGTTAGATGGGGAAGAGGAAGAAGAAAATGAAGATGGAGATGATATAGAAGAAGCAGAAGATTTGACGGTCTCAAACGGTAGCGCCCCTTCTGCGCCGCCCCGTAAACAAACTTCAGCAATACCTGCACATCCTCCATCAGCATCCGTTGTGGGGGAATTGATGGATAAATTTGGTCTTTCAAATATTGCGCAATATAGCGAAGCTTTCAAGCAAGCCCTTCAGGAATCGGGTAATTCACTGAAATGGCAACTAGCAAAAGACCGCGATAACAATAATGGTCCTCCCTCTGACAAACCGAACGGAATGCCACCGACAGCCGCATTGCGTTTAAAAGAAGAATTTGCAAAAATGCCGCCTCAGCCACACCCTCTGTTCAACCCTTTTGAAAATCCATTTGAAGCATCAAAACGTATGAAGTTAGATATGGAGAGAGGGGAAGGTTGGTGGTTGCCGACATTGCACGCGCAGCGGCCGCCCGACAACATTTTTGATGGCCTCAAAAACAGCGGCAATGGATTATTACAAAATTCTTTACTAAAGTCAAAAGACGGACGGCGGAATGACACCTGTGAGTTTTGTGGCAAAGTTTTCAAAAATTGCTCAAACCTGACGGTGCACAGGCGATCACATACGGGTGAAAAGCCCTACAAATGCGAGTTATGTTCGTACGCGTGTGCCCAGAGTTCAAAGCTGACGAGGCATATGAAGACACACGGCAGGCTCGGGAAAGACGTGTACCGTTGCAGATTCTGCGAGATGCCATTCTCGGTACCATCGACCTTAGAAAAGCATATGCGTAAATGTGTTGTGAATCAAAGTAACGGTGCGGCTCTCGCTTTGTCCGACGACTCTAACGCGTGCCGAGACGAAGCCTCGTGACTCTACCCGTGGGGCGGGCTGCGCCTGCCGCCGCCCGCGCCGCCCAGCCAAATCTTCTAAGGCACGATCCTCGGGCCGTTGCATTGCGCTGTGCCTCGAACGTTCACATCTGAGTTTATGTTGAATTGGGATGGACAGATGTTCAATTTCTAGTCTTAAGGAGTTAATAACACAATTGTTAAAGCAATTCTAGCCCAAAAATACAAACGACGAAGGGCATTAATTATTCTGCTATATATGTAGTGACATATCTTGTGTAATGAGTGTTAAACAGTTCCAGTTGTATTGTTGATGTTAACTCGAGTTTTTTTTTTGGTTATTTTCATTCGAGGCTGTACTAGGAATCTTTATGTTACTTTATTGATTGTAAAAAAAATCGAGGAAACCAATGCCAAAGTTAGCTACGTTAATTTACGATATATTTTAGTTCTCTAAGCTGTATAGTGTCAATTAATACAATTTTTCCAGTATTTATTAAGATCTTCATAGTATCGGTAGAGATATGTGTTTTTAGGTGTAAGTTGTTTAGTAATTTTTAGAATATTATGTACAAGCAAAATGTTTCCTATCCTAGATAAAACTCTTGTAAATATTTGACATAAGTGTAAGTGTTTGTGTACATTGAAAACCTACTTATTGATGTTCATGTTAACTGTGACATTAACGTTTGGCAAATATAAAAAATAATAATCACAAAACATTCGGCAAAAGATACGGTGAGTTTCCTGTAATCGATAAATTAGCGATGTAGAAAGCAAAATTGGTATCGATTATATGGCTAGATGTTATCATAACAAGGTATTTCTATATTTAGTAAGTGTTTAAATCAAATTAAATTAAAAACTATGTTGAAAAAGCATTCGATATCTCGCAAATCTCTTCGCTTTCTTTCTCGTAAATGGGTAATAGTGTTTTGTTAAGACTGAACGATATTCCATTTTCTTTAAAATATTTCCTTGTGATTTTAAATTCGTGAAAGAATTTTTACTAGTAACTAAATTAGTCCAAGTTTGAAATCTTTCAGTATACGTACTTAATATAAATTATAATAGAATTTATATTAGATAATTGTAAGTAAATTATAAATAGAATACTTTTTGTCTCCGATGTCGACCACCTTCTATTAAATTATATTATTAGGCCCTTTTCACATTGTGTTGGAACAGCACGTAACTAGCACGATGTGGACGGGTCCTAATAGATTCAAATGTATAAAATAAATTTCGTCTATTTCAAAACCAATCAATGAGTCATTTTATAGAAATAAAATGACTTGTTGATGTATATTTGAAAATATTTGCTATTGTCCTTGCCAACTAAATCCAAATTAACTGTAACAAAATAACTTCTGGAAATTATAAATATCGTTAAATAATTTAATTGTAATTGCTCAGTAATTGATTAATAATTTTAAACTTTATGTAACCTTCTTCTCAAAACATAGAATCATACGTTCACCCGGGATTGCAATTTTAAATAGTTTAATTTTACCGTTTTTGATCGCTTTTGATTGTATGTTTTGTGGAGACGATATTAAATGTTCGAAATATTTATAATTGTAAAATTAATTCCAAATGTTTAGTACAAGTTTCGGCGAAAAGCGGAGACAACAAAAAAAAACTAAGACAAATTTTATCGTGTAACTATCTCTATGTGAAAGATGAACTGTTTTTATTATTTTTCATTTTTTATTATTTTTATTTCAATAAATATCCACGATTTGTTATTCAAATTTGTTGTTTGATTGTAGTCTAGTTTTCTAAGCAACGAAATTCACTTCATTACACTCAATTGCGAGGAAGCGACACTATTTGATTCTGACCAATTTATTCCAAAAGCCCGGAATATAAAACATTTAATTTAAGGGAACAAGGAAACTTAAAAGGGACTGTGTGAACACATATTAGTCAGTGCTAACATTTGCTGCATAACAAATAAATAACGAATCAAAATACCATAAAGATAAATTAAATTATAATTTAATTAGGTAAAATTTGCGTAAATAAATCGTGAACTGGGCAAGTATCACAATATCACAGAAGAGAGGGTTGATATAGATGGCGGTACAACTGGTGTAAAGTTACCGTTACCCATAGACATTTCTACTTAATGCTTGTCTAGAATAATAAACAATATATTTCCGCTTTTTCCGATGAGTGAATAGTAACTCTATATTTCCCTTAATCTTCTTTCGTCTCGGTTCCCACTAAATCAAGGTTATCTGCGGATATTGATGTATACCGGTGGACACTGAATTAAGTAAGCCGCTTTCTTGTTAGGTAAAAAATGTAGTTAATTAAATTTCAAAAGTAGGTCTTTAATGCTTACATAGCATTCAGAGTTCATACCGTCTTGTACATTAATGGTTCGCTTTCAGTTTTGTGAATAACTTAAATATGCAGTAAAATAGAAATGAGTAGCTGTTAAGTATTTCTACAACATACTCTTACCCGCTTATTCCATGTAAAACCTTGAAAAGTTTTCTCCTACCTATATTACACGAATAAATAAATAAGAAAACTTTCTTTTAGTAAGAAACAGTGGATTAAAATATAAAAGTTACGTTTTCTGATTTCCTAGTACAAAAAAAATCAGTAAATATTTTTTTTGATCTTTAAATATAGTCACGTATAGAAAATTATAGAAATTATTGGTCACAATTTTTTTTGTCCATGAGTCTGTTGCTTTCATTTAAGTATTAACTATTAACGTTTTATTTTTGGTAACAACTTTCAAATAACTATTGGTACACGAAATTGAGGTTTCCACTCGGGGTCTGTAGAATTGAAGGAAAAAAGAACACCTCAGCTATTACGATGAAATGAACAAAGATTTCTGTGCACCTAGAAAACTATCCACACAAATGTACTCGTTGAATGAAGTTTTTTTTTTGTAACGGGTTTTGCTACGGCCTTTCTGCTTACTGCCGTGTATTCCAAACCTACATAGAGAGGATACAACATCCAAAATTAAGATTTGTTAAATGATTAGTTAATAAGCATGTTTAAAGGTAGTGTAAACATAACTGCAATTTATTGTAAAATTACAACCATATTCTACCCCGTACATGAAAAAATAAAACACTTGTTAGCAACCGAACAGTGCACTACAAATGATTTTTTTGGTTAGAAAGTACGTTTAGGGCAATCTAAGAAAGACAGCTCGGAATGCTTTTGAGGAACCGGGTGCGTAAAGTTACTATGGCGAAAGGACGCGAAGGTATTTAGTACCGGAAATATTCAATAAACTCTTACAGGAAGAGCAATATAAATACGAGTTTACTGAAAACCTTTGCTGCCGAATAATTAACATTAACTTAAATAATTTAATTAATATTAAGATAGTTTATTTTTGCTTTTTTGTTGATTATTTATTGTCAAACCAATTTAGGTATCTACTAATTAGATTTTTTTTACACATTTTTTAGTTTTAATATTGGTTTTGTTAATAAATTAAAAAGAAAAGATCACTATATCATAACATATGATAAAATATGACATAGTTGAACTTAAAAAAGCTTTTTTATGGAAGAAAGTATATGTATCTACTACAAGCCCATGCACTGCATATGCGTTGTGTATCTTTAATGAACAAATTGCTTTGTTCATAAATAAATAAGGGTATAAACAGATAAAAGGATATTACCTTTTCCTATCTCCCCCCCTCATCATAGTATCTCTTGTCATCGTTTCCTTACAAGAAAAGGACGAGATTTCGAATATAATCTGGCCTCCTGCACCTCGCTCATCAGGCAAAATGCAGAATACTTCTACTTCACGTCTCTCTTCTGTGAGGTCGTGGGTTAACTGGTCGAGCGAGCCACTCAAGCAACAGATGATGTTATTGACTCTAGCACTGTTAAAATTTGAAGAAAATATAAAAAAATGTATTAATAATAAGGACTTTCAATTATAACTTTTCGAAATTGTAATTGCATGTGTTTTGTTGTTTAAAGACAACCTTTTAAAAATAATAGTAACCGTGAAAATTATACTTATTTTGAAAATAATTATTAGAACGACTACTTCCCACTTATAAAAAAAAAGATCACAGGTCTGAAATCAAGAAAGATATTATGTAGATACCCCTTACTTATCTTACTCTGAATTCTATAACACTTAAACGTTTCTAAACTTAAACAATGTAGAAGACACTAACAAGTCCGTTGTTTAGATTTAACAGGCAATGCATTTTTAAAGACTGTTCTAATTTCCATAGACAAGTTGTTAAAAGATACGTTACGTTAAAAGATGTCTTCAATGGCCGGTCAGCTGTAGACATACACTTTACTATGCAATACAATGTGACCTACAATATACACTAAGGTTGCCACTTAAATTATAACACAAATTTTAATTTAATAATTATAAAATTAAAATAATCTCAATTTGACGGAAAAAAGACCTAGTGGAAATAGACTATGTAGTACATAGTCTATTTCCAATAGATTGGTTTGGTAAAGTTGACACTATAAAAATTAAAATAAAATCATAAAAAAATCTTTAGTTTATTATATTTGAAGTCAAATTTTCTTTGTGGTAAGTGGACTATTCCTACTTGTCCTGTTTTAATTTACTAATTTTTGTACATTAATAAAAAAATCCCCTTCTAAATATAAATTTTACGGAAAAATATTAATAAATTATTTAAATTGTATCCGAAAAACTTTTAGAGACGCTCCCATTATGTAAATTGTTTTGGTCAATAATAAGATTCAGAGCGTGGAAATTCAGCCTGACTTAACGACTAACGCCATCTCGTAGTGGAAAGATGACATTGTAGAAATAAAAATTATACAAAACACTTATAGAACGCTCAATGTTTCTTATACAATTATTTTATTCCAATCTGTTTCACCAGGAGATAATGAGAATATGACAATATATTACATAAAAATAAAACCTTAGAGTGGTTAAAAAACTCAAATGTCCATACAACTACACTACTACTAAAATCTTATAAGAATACGTATTAAATCTGATCGTGATTATAAATACAATAATATGTCCCAATGAAATATTCACAGTTAAAGTAATTACGAGTTGTAATTGTCATTGAACATTTGTCAGAATTAACTGATGTCAGAAATTAAGCAATCTTGTTGGTGTCAGTTTCCATTTTTATAATTTTGACCGTCTTATAAGAAAACCTACAGTGCAAAATCTCTCTTCCCAAATCCATTGATCTAATGACAATAATCACAAATAATTTTTGTTATAAGATTTGACTGCAGCGTGTGGTAGTGGGGTCAATCCTAGTCACATTTGCAACTACATACATGCTAAGTAAATAAGTTACAAGTTATAAATAAGTACAAGTAAACCATAATAAATAAGTAATAAAGATATTTGCCGGCATAAATATCGCACCACAGGACAGCGACACCTCTATCGTAGAAAATTCCAGTGCAAAATATTTTTGACAATATATTAGTTTTTGAGTACGCAATACAATGATTTTGTTTAGATGAGATAGAAAATTATTATTATTATATTTTACATTTCTTATTTATGAACAAAATTAACTTTTTCTGGTAATGAAATATGCCCTTAAGAATGACGTCGCAATGAAAGGAGCAAATGTCTACTCCGCCATCTGTTGTGCGATAGCTGCAACTCAATGTTTAAGTTTACTTTGAAAATATTATTTTTAACTTCATAATTTTAAAATGTTTAATATGTTATTTCTTCGAGTTATCAACAAATAAAATAAATTACATCAATTTTAATTTTAAAAAAATTACACACTCAATAAATAATAGCCAAATGAATTCCAAGAATGAATAAAATAAAATAAATTTAAGTCTTCACCAATAAGTCTTTCATATTGGTTAATTTTAAAAACTTTTATCTGAGCTATTAGCAATAGATAATCTAATCTTATATAATAAATGTTATAGGTATTAAACATTAATTTGTCGATAATTACTTCAGATGATGCACGATTAAAAATAAGTATTGAAACTAATTTTTAAAGTTATTTTTGTTAAAAATTTAAAGATCAGTTTTGCACACCCTCGTATTTTTCATGGCCCCAAATTAATCTTATAAGAAAAATGATTTTAATAATCTATGAGGACATTTTATCGATCTACAAAGATTAATACTGGATTTCGTTTCAGTAGTATATTGTTGTAGCAACAGATGGCGCATAACTTACAAACTAATAAAAACATACTCGATGACGCTTTTGAGTGTCATATTTTATCATCTTAAATAATAGTTTTCACAATTAACGTTTAGTTTGTTTACTTTAAATGTCCATAGTTCATATATTTTCACTTAAATCACAAAAAAGGTCGGTGAAATGGAACACACTAAGTGATATAAAACGACCATTAGTCTTTACTGTTGTAGCGACTGCATAGCGACTAGCGACTGTCCAAACAGCAATGGTACTGCAGACTGCACTGCGCCATAATGGCTATTAATGAAGCACCGAAGTTGTCATGTTTCCTACATTATTAAACGCCGTGGTCAGACCCCGGGGAGGCAGGCAGATAAAACTTCTCAACATCACTGTAATTTGCACAGTATTTTGTGAAATCCATTTAGCGAATTATAATCCGTATTTATATGCGTTTAAAGTTCATATTTAATTGATGTAAAAGTTAAATATACCTTAAATTCTGATGGACATTTTAAAATGCGCTATTCAAGACGATGTAAGAGTTTAATGTACGGAATAAATCAGACCTGTAAATGTAAATCGCTGAAGTAAATAAAAGCTCTTATCAATGTATCTTCTATACCACACTAGAACACTTTGCTCTTGAATAATTTTCGTGGTGGAATATTGTTTGATTTGGTTTTGTATTAAATTGAAACACCGTGTTAATAATAATGAGCCGTTTAATTTTGTTTCTTTAAAAGAAAATGTTTACAGTAATATAAATTAGCATGCTTGATATCACCTTTGCGTACACCATCCTTCAGCTTTGAATTATTAAATATACTAGACACAGATTTTTCATTCTAGTCCTAATTGACGAGAATCTTTTGGCCTTGTACGGAGACATTCGCCATTCAAAAACATATAGTAAGTACACACATTCATTTTAATTAATATTATAAGGACTTAAATCGTTATTCTAACCATCCTCTGTCACATTTAACTGGAAATCCCGTCAGACTGTTACGATTAAAACGTAAAAAGAAACACATACATATGTATTGATAAATTCTCAATCTAAATTCCTTTTAGAAATCTAAAGATAGTTTGTCTGCCTGATCTGTCTTAGTGCAAGGAGATAGAAACAGATAACGATAGAGTGATTAAATAAATAAAACAATTTTAATATAAATAAAATAATCAATAGCTTAAAAAGTAAAAAAAAAAAACACGCAAAGCTCTCGTTATGTATTTTAATAGATTAATATGTAACTGCGGTGTAAGGTGGCTGTATTCTCTATCTTAAAATTAATGATTATCCTAATAAACATAGTCAGAATTAACTTATGAAAAATTTATTGACATTGGTCCCAGATTAGTGTGCAAAACAATCTGATGTCTTGAAGTGGGTAAAATTTGAGTTCCTTTCCATTAAATACATCGACAGACAGATACAGGCGAAACTAATAAAAGCGGGGTAAAAAGATTCAAGCCACTCGCTTTCCAATAAGAATGAAACTAGCAAAAGGTCTAAAGAACATGGATACCCTACTCGGAGTGGCCGCGCTCCACTGACCAATAGGCAATGCCGAGGGGACCCCGCCCGACCGGACAAACGCCGGACAGTATTGATTGATCCGTTTGTATCATTCCATGTAATATACCGACAGTAATTCGTAGAGAAAAAGCGCTTAGTGATTTAGTTTTTTTTTTTAAATAAATTGCAAGAAATACATATGAATATTGTCGCGATTGGGTGAAAGAAGGAAGAAACGTATAGATCTTGTAATACACAGATATAATATTTCATAAAACCAAAACATAAGTGTCCGATGTATATGTTGATTCAACTACAACAGACAGTACTGTTTATTTATCATCGCCTGCCCTTTTCCCACCTACATAGGGTCGGCACAGTATGTACTATATATTCTAGACGCTACTGTAGCCCATACTGACTTGGTTTGTCTATAGTTTATCCGCCCGGCCGCCTGCCTGACGCTAACCCTCCTCCGGAATCCACCTCCCGTTCGCATCCCTTCCTTATTGAAAAAGGATGGGTAGGGAAAGAGGGACTAGAGTTGGTCCTTCGGCACCTCATTCATCCAACGAAACGCAGTGTATTTCTATTTCACGCCTGTCTTCTGTAAGGTCGTGGTATTTCACCCGTCGAGCGGGCCATTAGTGCAATAGATGTTACGGACTCTGACATTATTAACAGTTACAGACAATACTGCATTAACCGTCTGATTAGTACAGTTAAGTAACGATACGCACTAAAATTTTATAAGTTTTCTTTGTCTCTCACAAAGCATATTAGATTCATTTCTTTCTTTCGGCTTTCTCTTTCCATATTTTTTGTCAACAATCACCTCGATAGGTAAAACTATGCATAGATATTAAAGAAACCTACATAAATACTTCTTGTCTAATACGCTACTTCTATTGATTGAATAATTATTAAAAACCGCTCAGCAGAATTATAGATAACATTTAGACCAAATAATGCATGATATCTAGATGAGATAGCTGGTGTTTCAACCCCTATCCTATTGTGTCTCTATAACTGGTTTAATTATATTACTTTAATAATACTTTTCATTGGTCATTATTTGCAACAGCCATCTGCTTTTGCGCATAATACATAGGTACACATTTACGTTAGCATTTCGCATGTGCAAAAATATAGGGTGGGTGTTCAATGCAAAACCGGTCGTCAGTTTTCCAATTTCACTTACCTATATGTTTTTAATAGAAATATTGGACAAAGAAATGTAAGCATGCATTCAATTATATGAGGCGATAGACTATTTGGTTCACTTTAATTAAATTTTTTAAGACAATGATAAATACATAACCACTAAGCAAAATATTTTCTACTGTTTTCGTTCCGACGTCCCGTACTAACACTGTTACACACTTTTGCAACATCCATCAGACTTTATTTCCGAAAATAAAAATAAACGAAACTGTCTCTTATATAATAAATGTGTTCGTAAAAACGTTAAATTTAACATTTTTTTTACCTAGGTAAACAAGAATTGATGAATTAAACATCATAAAATTTACATTATAAACGTAAATAAATAATTAAAATACCCATAGACCCCAGCTACAAAGTTGAATCCAATTCAAAAACAATAACTTATCGGGACATCAAAACTGACAATAAACGCGACAACACGCAACGACATATGTTCTACAATAAATAATAAAACTTTATTACTTGAAAATAATATTTTTATCCCCACAAAGCGCACGCGCCTAAAGGGTTATAATTTTTACAGAAAGACGGGGAAACGGGTCGCCGAGGTCAGTCTGTTTTGGGGCCCACGTGAAGGGTTAAAACGCCCTTACAACTGAGCAAAAGGGATGTAATGTTATATTCTGCGAAAGAAACCGGTTTTGTAGCGTCAATGTACCGTTTTTAATTATTTATGACGATTATTGCAATCCTTGATTTAAGTACATTTTTCACACGTTAGTACATTTTAAATAACCTTACTAGTAGAAATTATAAGCATTTTTTACCCCTATTATCAACAGTTGTAACTCCTTCCACATAACTGCAAAACTACTAAGGGATAAATGAATGAAATAATATATGTTTATGTAAATAAACATTTTATCATTGAAACTTTCCCATCATAATGCATTTAAAAATAATACTAACTTAAAATTACAGTGATGTTCATCGTCTACCATCATTACTATACATTTCTAAGAGCCATGAAGTTATTCAATAATTTTGAAAACTGTGCAATTTTTACATCAAATTTTTTTATATATAACCAAGTACTCATTTTATATCTTAAGGCATCGAAAACCACGTCATCGACATTCAAAATCTTCATTAAAGACCGTCCCAAGAATGTAATCAAAGCAATAGACAAAATAGGTGTGCATAGTTACAAATGACCAGTTCAACCTGACACCTCTCGCCCCGCGATTATTCTACAATCAGATTAGAACAGGGCCAACAAATAATCCGTGAGAGCTCTTATTTGAATGGCCAAGACGATTGTTACACAATCCGAATCAAAATTCAAAACCGCGCTCTCTCTTAATCCGTGTTGAGGATCACAATAAAAGGTAATACATTTTAACTTCTGCGTCCTTGATACAGCATATTAGACCTTATTCTAAGCCGGCTAATATTTAGAGTGCCGTGTTTGGCACAAAAATAAGATTATCCAAGCGAAAGTAGAAGGTGAAAGGGAGACATTTTCTTCAAAGGCACGGTTACATCAAGGGGAAAACTAGTGTCATATATATTATTGAAATTAAATGAATAATTAATTTGTAATCAAGTAAACTTCTATGGTGTTATAAGCTTAAATTTACCTCGATACATCGGGTTAAAGGTTAATTTTAGGTTAATAATAAACATTGTTAACCTTACCTCGATAAATCGACTTCATATTTTCTGTTACTAAATACTTTTCAACGGTATTCAGATGTGTGATCAGGCGAGACAGGCGGTAAACCTACGGATAACGGACGTTTATTTGTCGTTACACCTAAATGCCCTTATAAATGGCATCAGCCTATCCACCACCACCACCACACCACCTCAGCCTATGATCGTCCACTGCTGGTCATAGGCCTCCCCCATTGATCGAATCATTGGGGGGGAAAGTGCCATAACCGCCACGCTTGGCAGGCGATCGCAGTATGTGCCACCGTACTAAGAAAAGGACGCTGCTGCCCGCCCTCCGGTGGTCTTTACATCCAGACTCATGACAAACTGACATTTCATGTTTGTCTTGGGTGGGAATCGAACCCACGACCTGCGGCGCGGAAGGCAAGTGTCTTGCCACTGCGCCAACCGGTCAGTCAGTCATCAGCCTATAATGCTACTAAACTAGTGCGTTCTATCTTTCGACCACTTCACCACTTAGTGTGATTATAGTCAAGCACTAGTTTTCTCACTGTAAAAAAAATGTTGTTTCGTACTTTGCATAAATTTTCTCAGTGTGTAACTGCCCTTAGCACAGGTGTCGGTCGGCTATGGCAGGCGCAACTCACCGCGCTCATTTGTGCTTAGCAATTAACCCGCGGGATCGTGAGCCGAACTCATAAGTGCTCCAAATATTAGGCGGTTTTACTTCGTATAATATGCCGCTTACAGCCATACGAACATAGCTTTATACATAAAAAATGCTATTCTATAAAACTGTCAGTGCTCCTTATGTGAGGCACTGAATAAAGTATGATATGGACGGTGCAATTAAGATGATCATGATAATTGTCTAAAAATAATTTGTAAGCATTTTTGTCAAAGAAATAACTTCTTTTTGATTTTTAAGGTTGTACGTGTTTACATTTTGCACTATCGATATGGAATAACAAGCGCAGGTAGGTCATTTTTATGTCATTAAAAAAGATATAGTCGATATATCTGTTTTATGATATTTATTTATATATTTACTGATGTTATAAAGAGAAAAGATTTTATTGTTTATTCTGGATATACTAAAAAGTCGTCGACCGATTTCCAAAAATCTTTAACATTTAGAAAGCCCTTCTATTTGCGAGTAACATAATCTGTATTTTTCTATTT